>VXBL01001731.1:303617-329995 GCA_013400195.1 Aramus guarauna
CGGGGGGGGGGCTCTGCGTGTCTTTTGTTGTCGTTTTTTTTTTCTTTCTTCCCCTTCTTTAAGTGGGTGAAGGTTCACGCATCCGGCCGTGTGTCACAGCCCCGGCCGCGCTGCCGCCCCCGGCCCCGGCCGTGCCTCCTGTGGAGCCCGACCTGTGGCTCCCGGGCCGGGCGGCTTGCTGCCCGCCGCAGGGCTGGGCTGCCCCGGCTCCTCCGGCTCCGTGCCCCTCAGCAGGGCGCTGGTGCTGCTCTTCCTTCAGGCGCCTCTCAGGGCGGATTGAAGATGCTGCTCGTATTCACGGGAGTCGGTTGGGTAACAGTGCGATGGAGGTTCTTGGGTAAACACGTATGTATGTGGGCTTTAGGTACTTAATTGCTGAAAGTCCAGATGCAAGGCCGATAACTGTTGAGTGACAGTCTGTCTCCCAGATAAGACCAGTTTCTATGATGGTTTCCCTAAGCAGGTACACTGCTATATGGCTGCCCTGCTCTTCTTTCACCAACTTGCTCCAGAAAACAAAGCCTAAGTGTTAAAAGGGAAATAAAATTGAAAGAGAGAAAAATATGAATGTGGTCAGACCTGGCTTCTGTATTAGCCCACACCTAGCCTCTTAGCTGGCTGAAGCCTTGCCCCTGAGCTCAGACGTGCTGCAGCACCTGATGCGACCTGTGTTCGCTCCCACTCTTCACTTGAAATTTTGCCTTTCGTACTTGATAGAAGGTTGAGGAGTCTTTTGGGAGGTCAGCGGGATGCACAAACACTGTTTTCCATGACCTAATCTATGTATAATACCACAGTTGTTAATGGTTTCTCAGAGTATTACAGATTGCATTTTATCTGTAGTATCGTGCTCGAAGTACATGAACCTTTACACAGCATGTGATTTCACTGATATTTCCAAATAAGCGGTCTGCTTCTGTACTGATCTGAATTATTTCTGTGACTCAGTTGTTCAGTGATAGTAAAGATTGTGTGAACAGTTACAAACCACAACTAGATATTTTCTAATCCAGGAAGGAAGATGCCTCATCCAGAGGAACATGGCTCTATTTTTAACTGAATGGACTGAATTTGTAAAGAGGAAATATCTGCCAATTTGGTCAAAGAAAGCAAGCTTTTTATAAACCTATTTGTTTCTCTTCAAAAATATTATTGAAACGGTCCTCGTGAAAACATAATACTGATCTATTTTGACCTGCTTGTGATTTTTTTTGTTTTGTTTTTCCTCTTGAAAACAAAGAGTCGAGGTAGCATAAAAATTTCTTCAGTATCTAAATATGTAACCCCATTTAATGTATGCTGCTGCTGGTTTTGTGGAGTTATCCTACCTTGTTGCATTTTCTCATATGCTGTTANAGGGATGGGACCCCCCGGCCGCCGCTGCGCTTCCCTCACGGGCGGGCAGGCAGGCGCGCTGGGGCTGGGGCCCCGGGCGGTCGCGACGGAGCCCGGGGTGGCATGAGGGCTGCGGGGCCGGGGTGGGGGTACCCGAGATTCTCTCGTTTCCCCGCCCGATTTCGCCTGTCCCCGTGCAGCCCCGCTGCTGAGGGACCAGCCGCCATCCCCGGGGCCGAGGGCCCGCGGCATCGCNGGGCTTTAGGTACTTAATTGCTGAAAGTCCAGATGCAAGGCCGATAACTGTTGAGTGACAGTCTGTCTCCCAGATAAGACCAGTTTCTATGATGGTTTCCCTAAGCAGGTACACTGCTATATGGCTGCCCTGCTCTTCTTTCACCAACTTGCTCCAGAAAACAAAGCCTAAGTGTTAAAAGGGAAATAAAATTGAAAGAGAGAAAAATATGAATGTGGTCAGACCTGGCTTCTGTATTAGCCCACACCTAGCCTCTTAGCTGGCTGAAGCCTTGCCCCTGAGCTCAGACGTGCTGCAGCACCTGATGCGACCTGTGTTCGCTCCCACTCTTCACTTGAAATTTTGCCTTTCGTACTTGATAGAAGGTTGAGGAGTCTTTTGGGAGGTCAGCGGGATGCACAAACACTGTTTTCCATGACCTAATCTATGTATAATACCACAGTTGTTAATGGTTTCTCAGAGTATTACAGATTGCATTTTATCTGTAGTATCGTGCTCGAAGTACATGAACCTTTACACAGCATGTGATTTCACTGATATTTCCAAATAAGCGGTCTGCTTCTGTACTGATCTGAATTATTTCTGTGACTCAGTTGTTCAGTGATAGTAAAGATTGTGTGAACAGTTACAAACCACAACTAGATATTTTCTAATCCAGGAAGGAAGATGCCTCATCCAGAGGAACATGGCTCTATTTTTAACTGAATGGACTGAATTTGTAAAGAGGAAATATCTGCCAATTTGGTCAAAGAAAGCAAGCTTTTTATAAACCTATTTGTTTCTCTTCAAAAATATTATTGAAACGGTCCTCGTGAAAACATAATACTGATCTATTTTGACCTGCTTGTGATTTTTTTTGTTTTGTTTTTCCTCTTGAAAACAAAGAGTCGAGGTAGCATAAAAATTTCTTCAGTATCTAAATATGTAACCCCATTTAATGTATGCTGCTGCTGGTTTTGTGGAGTTATCCTACCTTGTTGCATTTTCTCATATGCTGTTATTTGTGGCTTACTAGGTCTCAATGGCCTCTCCTGCTGCTGGAAAGTGCAAGAAAAAAAAGATACAAAAAAGGGTAATGTGCTTTTAAGCTGGTAAAAGGAAGTATGAGGCCTTTTGAGCTGCATAAAGGAAATGTACTTCCTGAAAAGGCTAAAAAACCCAGATCTTTGAGGCTAATATCAGTGCTTGCTGTCTTTACTGACGTTTTACTTCATGCTTCAAAGAATAATTCATTCAGCAGAAGGGAACTGAGAATAAGGCAAGATTTGAAAGGTGCTTTTCTCTTCTGCAGTTTTGAGTATAAGCTTGCTGTGATAACAGGCAAATGCTGTAGAAATATGTGCAATAGATTTTAGATTTTGTAATTTATTTTTCTAAGCTGGATTTGCATGCAAAGACAAAGCATTAAGAACCTTCAGATTTTCCTCTTCCTTTTTCTCCGAAATACTATGATCTCTTAATTCTGGAATCACTATGAAACATACAGCATTCACTCCTTGGACGGGAACAGGAACTTGAGACAGGGGGTCTCTCACAAAGAATGGATTAGTCCATATGTTTAACATTTTAAATATTTGAAGCGTTTCAAGATTAGAACTCAAGTAGTATAAGAGAGGGGTATGAGTTTCTTCTCTCTTGTTTTAAATTGTCATATGTCTTTCTCAATACCTCTTTTTCACCTATATTGGGAATGTGCTCATCAAGGAAGGTTGTTTGTGTGCTGTGACATTATGAAGCTTTGATTTCCTTGGCCTCAAGTAGTTCTTGAGCCTTAAGAATACATTTAAATGGTGAAAATAAACTTGTAACTCAGTTCAGTGCAAAAGCGTTCTGCTGTCATGGCTGGCTGTGAGTAGTTACTAGTCTGATAATTTCAGAAATTTAAAATTCTGATATTGAAGGAGTTAATATTTTTACACTAGAGGTTTTGGATTGTCAGTATCTGAAATGGTGAAGTACTTATGCGTTCTTGCGAGATAATGCTGAGTATCCCCTGATTAGATTATTCCAGATTCACTAGAACACCCATTAAAGAATACGTTAGAGATTTGTTAGAGAGTCAAAAGGCTTCACTTAAAGATGTTCCTTGTGAATTGTAGTCCAGTTCAGTGGGACCTTATCTGACTGTCCTGCATTTGGTAATAACCTTAATGGTTGTGTTATAGAGAGCCTTTATTTAGGAGTAAACGGCATCTGAATGCTGTGTATCAAGTTTCCACTTTTAGAAAGATGAGATTATATTCCTCACAATTACCTTTTTCAGAAGAGGCAAACTTGACCTGTAGCTAGGAGGAAAAACAATGTCCCTGTGTTGCAGTATTTACATGGCAGAAAACAACAGACATCCATTGTTGGTGGTGGTGTGGGGTTTATTTATTTATTTATTTCTAAGAAAAAACAGAACAATTTTTGCCTCTAGATTGTGAATAAGTCTGCAACCAAATTCCTCTGCCTTCATATTGCAATGTGTATGACTGACTCTTTTAACAGTATGTGTCAAAAGAATTTTTCCTGCGTTTAATGACTACGTCAACGTAGTATCACAGAGCAGCAATTTTCAAAAGTCAGATCTGTTTCTCAAGGCACTAGACACAAACTGTCAAACTGGAAATGAAACAAACTCAAGAAGCATTGGCTGGGATTATTGCCCTATTCAACCACTTTTTAAATGATCCTTCCTCTACAATTGTTCCTGATAACATTTATAAATAGTATTATAAAAAGGCATAGGGAAATAGCTGAAGCTTTGCTTTACTGAAAATTTACTGTGAGTAGTGACCTGAGCGCGTGTGCTCCAGCATTTGTTGCCTGGGTCTTGCAGCCTGTTGCAGTCGGTGCTGTGCAGGAAGGAGAGGTGCAGGCACGTCAAGTGTACAGTAAAGTTAGACACTGCGGTGGTGTGAGATCCTTTTCTTTAAGGGAGAGGTAAAGTCTAACTCTTCCCCTCCTGCCAAAGCACACTGGTGGTGGTGTTAGTATAAACATGTAGGTGAAGTGTTGCTAACGGTGGTGTTCTGCTAGAACTCTCTGTGGTGGAAGAAAAGCAAGTTCCAGCTGTTGTGGGAGTCCAGTAAAGCTTTCTGTTCAGCAGCCGTGTTACTAACAATGTTTGTTGTTGTTTTAAAATAAATAATCAGAATTTAAGTATTTCTTTTTTAAAAAAGTTTGAAATGTTTTGTAAGTGTGAAGTTTGCTGAAACCTAATGCTTGCCTGTCTTGCCAGCCTACAGTTACCACACAGATGAATGAATATTTGCATCGTTCCTGTGCTGGCACAAACAAGGGGGAAAACCCCAACCCTTTGTGTAGATAACAGAAAGGATAGCTTTGTTAATGTCTTTATGTTCTGTTTTACTGCTTATAACACTGTCTTTAAATTAGTGAGAATAAGAGGTCCTAATAATAAATGAACTTTTCTGAAGTGTGTTCATAGCTCTGCCTAAAATCTAACATTAGCCCAGGTTCTGTTGTGACTGCTTTAGAAAGATCCAGTATCTTTTCTACTAAATAAATACGAATGAAAAGGAAAAAAAATTAAAAGTAATCATCTAATGGATAATAGAAGGTCCCATTAGCAGGCTACATTCAACTATTTATAGATTTTTAGATAATCATATTATCTTCTATAGAAAATTGGAACAACAGAAATTATAAGACTAATACCGAGGGTAAACTTATCCCTTTGGTGTCTTTAGTTGTTGGGGTTTTTTTTTATTTCCCACTTGTTGTGAGACCTCCAAGGTACCACCATGGCCTTTGGAGAAATGTAATAATATTCTAGAGGTAATCAGTAAAAGGTTTCTCCTGACTTTGAATTTATAGTGTCTAATCCTGGTCACTCAACTGAGCCAACAGATGCTTTTATTTTTAAATGTTTTCCTAACTTGGAAGCAGAACTGAGTAAACTGAATGTTCCCTCTTTAGAGAATGTGGAGATGGTCTTCAGCAGCTGTTGAAGTACACACTGTTCAACAAAATAATTTTCCAAATGTTTTTCGAGCCTGTGTATATGACTACAATGTCATTATCCTCCTGGACATGAGAGCACTGACAAAAGAATTGCCATTTTTTTAACAATATATTAACTGCTGTGGAATTATTCATGTGCTAACAACCATTTATACTCAGTGTCTGAGAGTGAAATTCACATTTTCCATATCCTTTGTAACAGTTGAAACTGTTTTTTGAAATTACTATAATTTGGAGAGAGATCCTGACACTGTGTTATTTTTATCAATGCTGTTAAATTTTCATGTATCCATTTAGGAAAAAAAAATGGTTTTCTTGACTGATTTAGTCAGTGATTTGTAAAGAAATATCCCAGGAATCTGGCACAGCTTACTCAAACTATAAGATTCTGGTTGGGGTTTTTTGGTTCAGTTGGTTTGGCCGATTTGAGATCGGCCAGTATTTTATGGATGCCATAAAAATAGGACCAGTTTTGACTTAAACTAGGAGGCACATGCGGGAGCACCAAAGTTGGGTTTTTTAACAAGCTCTTTATGTAAATCTAGCTAACAAAGCTGATCTCCATTCTGAACATACAGACATGTTCTGTGTTTGTTGTGAAACTATTCCTGGCTTGTTGGATACCTGACTAATTGTCAATGCATAGTTTTGTAATAGTCTGGACTAAACTGGAATTTATTAGTGAAAGAGAATCACTTTTCTGTGATAGTAGGCTGTGCTGGGATAACACACACGGTACAGCAGTTGGAGTAGATCATAACTTTTATTTTGAACTGTCTGGTTGCATATAAATGCATGCTGTCCTGTAGAGGTTTTTATACAGAGATTTAAATTGTGTAATTTCACAGAAACAACTCAAGTGTTTGTTGTTTTGGGATTTTTTTTTTTTAATAGCTAAATGCGACATTTGTATTGGCAAGTTCTTCCAAAACTTTCTCAAGTTTCATCACACTTGGTTTGACTTGCATAGGCTGTGTTTGGTGTGGTCATTTGTTTGTCAGGTAATGTTTGAAAATTCTTAGAGAAAAAGGTGGACTGTCTGTGGTAAGCCTCTTGAAAATTTTCTTTTTTGGAGTTAACCATTAGGGTTTCCTTTCATCCCTGCCTAGCTTGGGTCTTAGTTACAGGCAGAAGATAGCATTAGCCTCAAAGAAAAATCCGGGCCATCTAATAATCCAAACACAAATATTGCTTGCTATAGGAATTGAAAGGTCAATGTTAAAGGTGTTACAGAACTGGAATATTGCTGTAACCCTTGGCACCTATGATGAAGTCCATGTTTCAAGAGTCCATATTATGGAATTTAAATAGGAAATAGTTCATTCTTCATCCATCCAAGCTATCGGAAAAGAGGGGGCTTGACTTCTGTATGCCAAGTCTTGATTAAAGGTAACCATCCACTCTGAGAGGCAGTCAGAGAAATTTATGTAACATATGTTTCTCTTTAGAGAACCTGCAGTTTAAATAAGTTACTTTTAACAGGTCTGTACTTAAAATTTTAACACTGCTAAGTTGGAGATACTCCTTCATGACACTCCAAAGAGATGGTTTATTAACTTTCCTAAAAATACTTCTTAATTACTCAACAGGTTCATGAACCACCCAGCTCCAGCAAACAGCCGCTACAAACCTACTTGCTATGAACATGCTGCTAACTGTTACACACATGCAGTAAGTACATTTCCTTATTTATTTATTTTTTTAACCCAGATGTTTTGATAGTTTTTTGGCGGGTTTGGATGGCTAAGTACTTACCTTTGCCTGAGTGTATTCATCTTTACAGCCTCTCTAGTTTTGTAATATAAGCTTCAGCTATTACAGTCCAGAAAATCTAATGTTAATTAGATGGCTGGTAGTCACTGGTCCCTGTTCTGAATCTTGAGGAGCTACAGATCTTAATAAGATTCCTTTTCACCAAAGTTAGTTACCTGTCTTTAGATGGTTTTCCTCTGTCCCAGTGAGAGGATGAATATGGTAAAGTGAATATAGGTCTATACTAGTTAGTCTTGCAAGGCAGAGTTCCCAGTACTGTGCTCATTTAGTATTGTGTGAATAGTATACTGGAAGTATAAGAAAGATTCATTCAAGTCAGAAGTGGAAGGCTTCATAAGACTATCATGTGGGTATTAGAAGAGCCAGAATGGCTTAGTTCTGATACTTACTATCTATGAATGGATCTTTGAGAAATCTGTTACTTTGAAAAAGTCACTAATAATGCAGACAGCCCTACTAGAAAATCCTGGTCTGTCCTTGTTTTCATAATGCAAGGATCTATACAAGATTTGACTATATGCTATATACAAAACAAGGAAAGCAGTACCTTTTTTTTCCTTAGTAATTGGGAAGTTTAATTTGTTATCTGGCACTTTGTAAAGGACTTAAAAACAAACACACACATTTTTAAGATAGCATTTGCCCTTTTATAGAAGCAGCTTGTGCTTCTCCGCAATCCATTGTTTAACTCCAGATATCTGAAGTATGTTTGACTTTGTCCTCAGTCTCTTATCTCCAGTGTGTCTGAGTGAGCTACAGATACGAATGCTCCAGGTAGCACATGGGACTCTTAAGTTCTAGAAAAACCTCTGTTCTTAAAGATCCTTTGTGTATATTTTATAAATAACCAACATATAGCTTTGTATTGCTGGTAAATACAGAATCACTGTGGTTTACTTATAGAAAAGCTAACTGAAGCTTATGTGTTTTTAAGCCAAAGGTCTCCTGTACAGCATTATGTAAATATATGCTTATTTGTCTAGAGAATGAAGCAACATTCTGTTAGTTAGCACAAATATGTAGTTTATCTCATTATCCTTGTACAAATCCTGTTTGCTCTGGCCAAAAAGTTAGATTTCAAAATATCTGGCAGAAGTTGCTGTACTCCTTAGCAATTCTAGCCTTCATCTAGTTGAAAAACAGACATGTCTTATTCCTGCCTGTTAGCAGTAGGTTACAGCCAAGATGTCATCAGTGTTTTCTGGTATGCTGCTGTTTCCGGTGAAGCTGTCTAATTACTTTCTGGACAGTCAAGCTATGTGCTAAAACCTACCATGAGCTGTTAACAACTTGGGGATATGCAATGTTAACATACCTTTTAGAAGAAAATAAAGTGTAGTGTAATAGTAGGATTCTTATGCCTTAAATAAAATTGTATGCAATAAATAACTTCTAATCAAAATTTAAAGCCTTGAAATTGGAATCTAATCTGGGAAAGCACAGTGGATTATGCAGAAGAAGCTGGGGGGGGGATGCTTGCTTCTCCTCTGTGTTACAGACTGTTTTACTAAACATTAGAAGGTCAAGTGGTTGGGTATTTGCTAGATTACAGTAGGAGTTTTCAATTGGACATTGATGTAACTTCTACAAAACAGAGTTTAGCAATGGTTCTCCATATATTTTTTCAAAGCTTTATTCATAATTCAGAAGGTAGTCAACTTGTATTTTATGAGCATGGCTGTACTCCTCAGTAGGTGTCCTGTCTGTTTTTTGACTTAAAAATACACAGTAGTCAGTTTAGACAGCTGCTTTAAAAAAAAAAAAGGGGGGGGGGGGGGGGGGGGGGGGATACAGAATGCCATGCATAGTTTTTTGTTACAATACTTAAAGGCTAATTTTGTGTAGCATAGTAAGGTATCTTCAAACTTCTAACTAGTAAGGCTAGTTAAAATGTGATGATTTTTTTTTTTTAGCTTTAAATGAAGCACTGACTTGTGTTTAGACACTAGGAGACAGGAAGGGCAGCTAAGCAGTTGAATACATAGGCAGAAAAGATCGCTCTCTGGTTAGAGGAACAGGAAGGAAATGGTGCATAAGAGAAGCAGTAAGAATTTGAGTTGTAAGGTAAGCTAGGTATAAGGGGAGGGATGACTCTTTCGTCATGAAACTCTCTAGTGTTTATCAGACAAAAGATACACTCTGTTGTACTAAAACCTCAGAATTTAGACATGACTTGTTTTATACTGCTCTAAAAGTTTCTTCCAACTGCCTTAAAAGGAGGAACTATTCTTAAAATAAGTTACCATCTCTATTCTAGTTGTGGTTTGTGCAGTGTGTGGGGAAAAAGTATAAATACTAAAAACAATGAGGATTGAAGCATTTAGCAGGCCATTTGAGCATAGAAGAAGGGCTCATCAAAATTTCAGAAGGGCTTTTATGATGAAAATTTCTCCATCCTAATTGACTGATATTAGCAGTTTCTCTGCACTCTGTGTATTGCACAACCCGAGCTGCGGTAGGCTTCCTACTCCACGATGCTTGTCGCCTTATTTGAGAAGATTGATGAGTAAGGAGACACTGTACTTGCCCTCAGGATGACGCTCCTGGAGCAGGCAGCTCGAGATGGACACACCTCTTACAGGAGAGATCTGTCTACAGAAATACAGAAAGAATACAGATAAAATACTGCCCAATGTACTAGTAGCCTAAGCAACCCTGGATAAATGGAAGATATCGGATCCTTTGCTATGAGTTAGTAACCAGAGAGTTTTGTTTCCCTGAAGTATGCCTGATCAGGTTTACAGCTTACAGTTTCAGCATCTTTCTTTGTGCTTTAAGGCCTTTCGCAGTGGCTGCTGTTTGTGACATTAGGAGTTGTGGTAGTTGGTTTCCCAAAATACGTCACGTGGGGGTTGTACCCAAGTCTCCTTTTAAAGAGTCCCATCTTTAGATGCAAATAAATACATTTTAATCCTTTGTCTTCTTCCTTATTGCAAAGGGCTTTGTAACATCATGCTCTTGTTTCGTTGTGGCATTTCTCTAGAAAACTTAGTGAAACTGTTGCCAACTCTCTTGTTCTGTAAAGCTCTTTACCAACCCCATTTCTGATTTAGCAAGTAGTAATGAATGTGCTAAAATTAGTAAATTGGAGCATCACAGTTCTGGTTTTGTTCATAGTACATTAAGTTGGTGGGTTTGACAATATCCATTTGGAAGAGTTGCACTTCATGTGCAGCTTTTTGTGACTTGCAGTGACTAGTTTTATTACTAGAAATGTTGGCAACTTAGAAATGCTATGCCATTGCTGCAAAATGACATGACACAATCACACTCATTCTATTAGTTCTTTCACTACTCTTTGGTAAATACTCCTTTTTTTAAAGGACTGATTGATCGCTTCTGTGTTCTGAAGATTAAAATGCAGTTCTTGCACTAGAGATTTTTTTTTTCCAAATGAACATGGGAGAATCTGTCTTGTTTTGTTAAGAGTACCATATTTCTTTAAGATGGATGTTAGATATAATGAAGTCCACTGTATCATATGTTACCTGGTATGGCATTAGTATCTAAAGAACTCTTATCCAGTTGGCTGGAACAGCAGGGTATCATTCTTGGATTTCATCTTTAGTCTAGCTATTTTTGGTCAGAAAAAGGATAATAAAACATCTCTTGTTTAGTCTGACTGCTCCCATGATGCATATCAGGCAGAGAGGGAAAGTGTTTCCAAATAGAATACTTAGAAAAAACAATGTAATCCTTCTCATATTAGTATAGTGCTGTTCCCTGTGAGAAATATAATCGTTCTTCAGAGCCAGGACAAGGCAGAAAATAGATTAATTCAGGTCTTCATCCATCTACTCATTTGTAGCTGTTCTTCATTCTGAAGGTGCAAAGAAAGAGGTAATAGGAGAATTGATTATTTGTTTTAACCCTGTAACTTTATATACAAAAATTACTGGAAAAACTGATTGGCTGCAAACTGTGTAGTCCCATTTGAGCATTCCACATCACAGCTTAACTTGTGATGCATTTATTTTAGTAGACTAGTGAAAAGCTAGGATATCTGTGTGAAAAAGGCAAGCTGTTCTGTGTAATATCTGAATCTAGTTTCCAGAGAGGTCTTCCTTCCTATGTAATGGTCTCAACCGAAGCTCCAGGCAGAATCTCTGAGCAGCTCATGCCCAGTCTTCTAGTAGGGAATTAGCAGGGATTTGCTATTTTACCTAGTTACTTTTGTTCATGACACCTGCAGGTACATAATCTCTCTGAAATCTTTTAGTTCTTTGTCAAGTTTAGTCAAAACTTAAATTTGTACCAGAAAATGGGAAGGAAACCAATGAATTTGGATACAGCATGATTGCACAGCATAAAGAAACACAGCTAAAAAAACTATATCTGGAGCTTAGCATTTTCCTGTCTCCTGCAAAAACTAAATGAAACTGCCACGTCTAATCCGTCTCAAGGGCTTCAGCCACACTTTAAGCTTTATGTCATATGTGGAAAGCAGGAGGGACTGATTTCCCAAGGAGTGAAACACTTTAACGTTTCTTGAATTTGGGGGATGTCCAGGATATGTATGTGGAAATGTATGGTTTGTGATAAATGGGAAGCCAGCCCAGCAGACTATTTTTGGCCTGAAAGTGCATGAGGTCAACTTCCATAGTCTCATTACAAAACCTGGAAACTGTTTTCACCTCTGGTCCAAATGCTGTGCATATGGGAATGCCATACTTTTCATTTCAATGGCTCTACAGCTTTTGGCTTAAATGTACTAAATTTGGAAAAAGGAAGAAAATACAATAGCAGTGAAGCTACAGTTGAACTTCAAAATCCAGAAAAACCACTTTTTTGATTGGTTGTGGTTTTGGTTTTGTTTTGGTTTGGTTTTTTTTAAATCTCTGGATTAACCAACTGCTTTTTAGATTCATTCAGTATACTCTGCATCTTCTGCACTATAGCTGTGATCAGAGCCTCAATTTCTTCTAGTCTGTAAGTAGATAAAGGACAAAGTGCAGAACTCTACACTCAAAGCTATCAAACCTGTAATGCAAAGCAGAGTTGCCAGATTTCTTTAAACATTACTTGTTCCTAGCTTTATTGTTTAGCATGTGAGACTTGGGTTAAACTACGAAGAATTTAACCTATGAAGCTTATTTACAATTCAAGTGAACTAATTAACATCTTAAGACACACCATAGGGGCTGGAAGGGAACTTGTGTGGAGCCTTTAACTTAGGAGGCTGACAAAGATACGCCTTCATAGTGGAAGGAGACAGGTAGAAAGTCTGAGCCAGCAGGTTCTTTTCTTTAAATACTTGTTGGACATGCTTTTTTTTCACTCCTTTTTTTCCTAGTTTGCCTTTTTCTGAATGAGACAAAGGTACATGATGTAATTTATTCTGGAAAGGGGTGGAGTTTTAAATGTACATGAAGCCTGCAGCCCACTTATATACTTCATGTGAGCATGCTATTCTATCATGATGTTCCAACAGTGGTTGTTTAGGAAGACATAATTAAAGCCTTTTGAGAGGACAGTGGTAAGGAAAACAGACTTGGATATGCTGCATTAAAAGAACATCATCTTTGTGCATTAAGTATCTATTCATAAAAGAAGTTTGCAGCTCATCTATTTTATGATGTCTAAAACTCAAGTTCTGCAAAGCCTTTGCTTAATTCTCTTATCTTCTGCTTAACTGCATACTTCTAAATGCTTATTTTTTTCATTTAGAATTTGTTTCTTTTGGTCTGTCCTGTGCTCTGCCTCTATGCACAATAGGTGATTTAGATCCAAGCCTAAGATCAAAACCTTTTTTATAACATAAAGCAGAATGTGAAAATAAAAAAAAAACCCACTACTAAGACTTAGCAAATTCTTTTGTTTGTCTGATATTGTGGCATGGCTAGAGGAGCTAGTAACATAACCTAATGCCGTATGAGGAGAAATTTGTCATGAAAAGGTATAGCCTAGATGTCTGAGACATTGTTGAAGTCTTCACATGTATGTGTTAGCATACAGCTAAATGAAAAACTTCCTCTGGTTAGGAGCATGCCATCAAATATTGTGCATAATACTGCAGTATGCCTTATATCTCTGCCCTGCTGTTGCTGTCCTGTGGGTGGTATTATGTTGGCTGCCAGTAAAGACTTAACAATGGCCTTTTGTTTCCTTAGTTCCTCATTGTTCCTGCGATTGTGGGTAGTGCGCTTCTCCACCGGCTTTCTGATGATCGATGGGAAAAGATAACAGCATGGATGTATGGCATGGGACTCTGTGCGCTCTTCATTGTCTCCACAGTGTTTCACATTGTTTCTTGGAAAAAGAGTCACCTAAGGTATCACTATAGGTCTTGTATAAGATGTTTTATTTTTATGTTCTGTGATGTGTTTCTCAAGTGGTCAAAACCATGATTTCACAGGAGGCTGGAGTGGTACTTTGTACTGTATCATGGAAAAAAAACACCTTTGATTCTGTTAGAGGAAATAGTGAACCAAGCTCACATGCAAGCAAACTTACAATGTCTGCTGCCTTTTCACAAGTAAAATAGTGCTTTTCTAGGCCCTAGTGGGTCTTAATCCAGAAGTTGCATGGGAAAAACATAATCTAAGTGCATGATGGATATAATTCCGTTGCAGAAATGAGAACACTGTCTGGGACTATGGCATGCTCAAATACTTTGAGGAACACAGATTTTGCCAAGAGAATTGTAATACAGTACACAGCTGACTATCAGAAAGCCACCTTGGAAACGAGGCAGCCATAGCAAAACTAAGATGTGATTTATTTATTTATTTATTTTATTTTTTTGGTCCCATTATGATGCCTATATAATTCTGGGCCATAAATTGGATTTAACCAGTAGTCATTGAATAGTAACAGTTTCTGGATTAGGCAGAGTTGATGTGTTTCCTGCAACTTGCCAGAGAGCAGGATGCTTGATGGGCCAGAGATGGGCAGAGGAATGGAGGAGTGCTCATCTCCTGCATGTCCTGAATGACCTTCTGAAGTTGAAGTCAGCTGGACAGTCTTCCAAATGGTTTTAAGAGGTTATGGAGCTGATGGTATTTTCCCCAAAGTAATTCTGAAGTGTGTGAGGAAACTGAGATGGTACGAAAGCCTTTCCAAAACCTGTCTTGGTGACTTGTTCTCTCTCTTACTAGGACAATGGAGCATTGCTTTCATATGTGTGACAGAATGATGATCTATGTCTTTATTGCAGCATCATATGCACCATGGTAAGAAATCTGAATCACAGCTTCAGAATTAAAGCTTTTTCCAATGTAAACAGTTTATCATCGCCGCTTTCCAAAATCTGTAGGTGTCTTAGATGCAATTGACCACATTCCACATTGCAAAATGTAACATAATTTAATCTCCTGGTACTTGCTGAACAGGAAGTAATATTAAAAAACAGCAGAAAGTAATTTATTTATATTCCACATTCCCAGTTTATGCTTCCCTCGCATCAGTGCAAACAGACCTTCTGCCTCTCTGTGTAGAATGACAACGTGTCTTCTCCCCCATCGTGCCTAAGTGATAGCTCTGGCTATTTACTTGTTTTTGTCAGGCCCCACTACTCTTGTGTCAGTATGGTCCATTCATTCATCACTCTTGTCTCTTGAAATTTTTGTACCTCCAGGTTAAATCTTCGTGAGCTTGGACCTCTAGCATCTCACATGCGTTGGTTTATCTGGTTGATGGCTGCTGGAGGAACCATTTATGTATTTCTCTACCATGAAAAGTAAGAATTATTATTTGCATTTAACTTTAAAGTGAAATTAAGAGGTGGGGGCTTTCTTGCTTTCTGAGTATCCAGCCTTTCACACATTGAAATAAGAGCTTTGAAACAGTGGAAACAGGTGATGAGAATGATGCAGGCTTACATCTCGTCAAAAGATAATTGTATTCACCCTGTCATAACATGTCTTTAGGTGATATTTTGCCTTCTCTTAAAGAGGTGGAAGTATCTGCTTAAAACTTTAACTTGCTACAAGAAAGCAGGGGTGAGAGTGGGTCAAGTAAGAAACCAGTTGAAATGATGGCTTTCTTATGCCCCTAATTTGTGTACGTTGTGTATAGATTATACTGCAATATTATGTTGTTTATATATACTGATGCTTATTGACTCCTGCTGCTTTCTTGGTTTCGTTTGAGGTGCAAGTCCTTGAGTTTCAGATTTGAATTCTTGAGCCTGCTTTCATTACTTATCCTTAGGGAGCAAGACCCAACTGTTTTCTGTTTTGGAGATGAGCGACTGTGGTTCTTGTCAAATAAAAAAAGAATAAGTTGTCTCAATGTTTTATTCTCACTAGTACTTAATGCAACTAGGTGGTATTTAGAGAGGAAGGTATTGCCTACAACTGTAGCATGCAGAAATAAATACTAGCTTTATTTTTGTTATAAAACATTAGTTGTCTGACTGCATAGAGAGCTTTTTGAGTACTTTAATGGAACCATGCTAACATTGAATTTAAAATATTTACTGATGAAGGAAATGTTCATTCTCTTGCACACCTTCTTAAATGACTCAAATTATTCCTTTTTAGGTATAAGATTGTTGAACTCTTTTTCTATTTAGCGATGGGATTTTCTCCTGCTCTGGTAGTGACATCCATGGTAAGGAATGTAACTGTTAACATTGCAAACACACAAACTTGCCTTTTATAACTAGCTGAAGTTCCGGTGCAGCTCTTTCTTCTGAAAATACGTTAACTTTAGGCCACCATAATTGTAAGTGTTCTCTGCAGAAGAACCAAATATAGTCAGTTATATTTTGGGTTTATGGTTTACATTCAATGAAATGCTACCTTGTTTTGTTGAATCTGGGACACAGGGTCTAGAAAAAAGAGCTTAGGTTCCAAACTTCACTTCTGAAAACCCTCATTTCTGAAAGGATATTGGATGTAACAATTCAATTACTTCCATTTTAGTAAAAAATATAAAGATGTGAAGTACATTAACCTGTTAAGGAATGTTTCTAGATTTTACTATTTATGAACTTACTTAATGCTCCACTTACCACTTAGGTATTGGGAAAGAAGCTTTTTTGTTAGAAAGGTGGAATGGACTTACGATAACATGTCATTCCTTTCCTTGGTATCTGTAAGAGTTCTCTGGAAAACCTGACCAATTGATGCTGTGGTCTGGACCAAGATGGAGGGAAGTAAATTGACTCCTGCCTCTTTCAAAATTACTTAGAGGCAGCAAAGCTACTATATTTTGTCTCTTACTGGAGGCTTCTTTTTATTGGTGAAGCAGGGGAAAATTGAAAAGTTGAAGTAGTTACAGTGCATCAGTTTTATACAGTTTATCTGGGATACTTGATCTCTCAGCAGTTGGCATGTGTGTGGTTTTTTAAAAACATTTCTTGGTGCGTTTGTAAAGTATCTTATTCAGTCTTGTCCACCTCAAAACTTTTACTATTATTTATAGTTACACATTTTAAATAGTTTTGAATAACCCTCTCTGCTGCTAATCTGACACCTCTACAAGGTAATGCCTTAAACTGTTCCATGTGACTGCTGTGCTACACCAAAACCTTGCTGGATGCTTTATCCAACTAGTAGGAGTTAGATTAAACTCCACGCTTCCACACAGTAGCGTGGTTTTCTTTTTCTCCATGTTTGTTCTGCTAATAAGCATGACGCAAAACATCAAACTTGTCTTAATTCTTGAGTTACCCAGTTATTATTTCTATAGTGCTATTGAGACATATAAATATATTATTACGTATTTCACAAAGTGTAATATAAATATACTGGTTTCCTCCCTTGTCTGTCTGTCATAGCCAAGATGTTTTGAGTTGACAGCCAGCTTTCTTTTCTTCTTTTGTGCGTGAAATACCCTTTCCCTCCTTTACACTCCACCCCTAATCTTTCCTTGTTAATCGACAGAGCAACACCGATGGACTTCAGGAGGTTGCCTGGGGAGGCGTGATCTATTGTCTGGGCGTGGTGTTCTTCAAGAGCGATGGAGTCATTCCGTTTGCCCATGCCATCTGGCACATATTTGTGGCCACAGCAGCTGCTGTTCATTACTATGCCATTTGGAAGTACCTTTACAGAAGTCCTGCAGACATAATTCGTCACTTATGAGATACACATATATATATATAAAAAAAAATCTGCACTTGGCCTCTGTAACAGTATTATTTGACTTAAGGAATTCGGAGAAATTGGAAAATTGCACAGAAAAACTGCACTGACTTTGTTAGTTCTCTGAACACAATTACTGTGAACTGATGTTGTGTGTGTCCTGCAATTGCCCTTTGTATGGCAAGTGCTGTAAATAACCAGGATACTGTACTGCAGTACCAAGAGTCCATTCCATGTTAGTAGAACTGGCTACCTGATGTTTACAAATAAATTTTGTATTCTAGTTTAATGTTACAATTTTTAACTATGTGAATTTTTCTAAATTAGTGATTCAAATGGTGAAGTCAGTGCAATAGTGAAAATGTAACTCTTTTGATTTGAAATTGGTTATTATCTTTCCACTAGTCATTTATTAAACATGAATCACAGACAAGTGATCCACTTTTACCACCCATTATCTTGGTATAATGTGACTTTTATAGAAAATTCTTGTGTTTTTTGTAAACTTTAAAAGTACATTTATTGAACTGAAAACACACAGCTGTCATCTATGCAGTTACTCATGTTGCAAAATCTTGCAAGAAATGGTTACATTCCACATACTGTACTGACAAGCAAACATCGTACCTCTTCCAAAGGTTGTATTACAAGCGTAATTGTAATAACCACTTTTACCAACTAAAATCTAAATGTGATTCTGCTGAGTTTTAACATGATAGCATTCTGCTCATCTATAATACCACTTAGCACCTGAATTTCGCTTTATCTGTGTGGAAATTAAGTGCTTTAAAAGAAGTAGTTGACACGAGTGTCTCTTTGCAATTCTGCTCTGTGCCGCCCAGCCGGGTGCGGTTAGATGAAAGCTGACTTACCGCAGGTCGGCAGTATTAAGGAAGGTGGACAGCTACTATCCCCCTACCCAAACCAGAGTCAGTTGTTTCTCCAGAACACGTAGACGTACACCGGTGCTGTAATATTAAGGCTTGGATTTTCAAAGGGATTTAAATTGGCCAACAGAATCAGTTCCCACCAACTTTCGTTGGGGTTCTGTTGGGAAATTCTGGTCAGAGCAGCAGGTCCGGAGCAATTGCTGACCACTTGGAATTCATGGTTGTGGGTTCTTCAGCAAGTTCTTGAAGAACTCAATATGGTGTCACTTGTCATTCTAGGACTTAACGCAGAGTAAATCTGGTCTTTAACTGTATTGCTGTCTTTCTGTCCAGGGAACCCAAATGTGATAGCAAGTTGTGACTGTAGAATACGTGCATTAAATGACCAGATGTAGGAAAGTCATTGTAATACTGTTTGCCCGATAACTGTATCCTGTCCCACTATATAATGAATGTCTTATATTAAGATTGACCTGATCCTTTTTCTAATTTACGCAGTTTTTCACATCAGTATTTAAAAACAAAACCAAAACGTGTTGCCTTTTTCAGATTTTGTTCTGGATATTGCCTGTCTGCAAACAAGAAGTAGCAAGATAGGGAAGTTTTTCAAGGTACTGTTTAATATTGCACCTAGATTTGCCAGTGGGTTGCATATTTTAGAATCTATACATTTGTATATGGAATTTACAAGAGGGACAGACTTTAAATTCAAGGCATTGAAGAAGAATTGCTGTACGGTGGTGGCAAGTGATTGGAGAAATGGCACCACTACAGCAGACTAGTTAACTGCCCCAAAAGAGAATAAATGGAACAACTGGGCAGGTAATTCCTAGTACAACAGTCTCGCACATCTGGATGCCTCATTTTTTTAACATTGTGTCTATTTTAATATTTTCCATTTTTTGTGAGTTCATATATTTTGTTTAAATGCAGTACTGTTAAAACCACTAAAACACATGTAAAGGTTTTCTGTAGTCAAAAGTGAAACTATTGCTTGAATATGTTTGGTTTAAGTTAATTTTTCATGGCATTGCTTTTTGGAGTGTTTGAAATGTTTTTTAAAAAATTTCAATTCACCAAAAATATTTTGAATTACTGTATTCTAGTCAATATGATAATGAATGTACTAGACTAACAATAAACATTTTGTGCAATTTGGAAACTTGTATTTTTGGTGGTTGGGTTGTGGTTTTTTTCCCTTCCAATGCTTAGGCAGGGAAGTAAGGGACTAACACTGTTGCCCCTCTGGATGCAAGAGATCCAGAGTTTGAACCTAATGACCCTCATGCTTGCTCAGTTTTTAAATGAAAATAGTAGGAAAGATTACAATCCACATCATTTGATTTGTGGTATGGAAAAAAGTATGTTTATGTGTAAATTTTGGTCAATATTGGGAAGTTGCTACTTTCCCCTTTGCTAGTCTGCATCAATTTTCTTATACCATTATATTCTGGGGTTTGTTTCTTTTTTGGTTATATAACACTCAAACACACAATTTTGCTCCTCTCCCTATAGGAGTATCATTGCATAAAATACAGACAAGCTGAACTAAAAATGCATTTCTGTCTGGAAAACAAATATGTCATTTAGCCTTTGAGGTTTTTCCCTCTGCCTAATTGCAGCTCTCCATGCTGATTCCTCCCAGGAGTAACAACAGTGTAATGATTGCGGCAGTAGCAGAGACGTGATTTCTTTGTCTTCCTGAAGGAAATGCTTTTTAAAAGCACTTTTTTCTCTATTTTCTATGCCTCTAGGCTTTGGAAGTGCAACAAGTACATGGAGTCTGACTGCAGCAGTGATAACGTGTGGTTTAGTTTTGCAGATGGACCTTTCTGGAGGATGTCTAGGATGCAACAGGTACTCTGAATACTGGATACTTCAGTCTCATCACATTTAGGTTGTATTTTTCTAACATAACATTGTGTGCATCTAAAAACTAAATCAGTTATCTGAAGGGATTCATCTAAGAATTTATTCTAGAGTGCATTGTGTATTGTATTGTATTTTTAATTCAAGTGCAAGAAGGAATGTAGAAAGAAAGTATTAATTTTTCTTTCTGTTAACAAAAGCAGTCATAAAAGCTTCTTTTCCAATTCAGTCTTCCCCACATCCCTCTCAATTTTTTGTGATTATGGTAAGAAATTGTGTGTCTGTCTTCCAGTTCTAGGTAAGTATTGAAGTCCTCTCAAAGGAGGCTTGTGTGTCTAAACGTGGTGTTTGCAACTTTGGCCGTGCCTGTTGCAGGTCTGCTGTAAGACCGGGATACTTCAAAGGCTCTTTGAAATAGTTGTTTACTGTGGTTTTCCAAAACTTTAAAAAGTTACTGAAATCCCACATCTTTAGAACTGCTCAGAGTTACCAGACAGACAAGGTGGTTCCATTTACTGTATTTTTACAGCTTTTTGTTCTAAGGAATTGTTTTTGCAAGGCAGGCAGCGCTCCGGTCATTCCACAGACCAGCAGTTCTCGACACTGGTAACACACTGGATGGGGTAACGCACTTGTGAGGCTCAGGGTCGTAGGTCATAAATCGCAGTATGGCTTCTTATGTGATTTTCACAGCTGGTAACAGAACTCTTACACACCGATACGTGAACTGTGGAAATCACACTGGTGTCACAGCATTTTTAGAGCTGCTTCCTGGGGAAATGCATGTGTGTCGGAGGCTGGAATGAGCAAGTTAAAGAAAAGATACTAAAGTTTTCATAGAATTTCTTCTATTAAACCTCTTGCTTAAATGTCTGTGGTCAGGACCCTGCTGCTTGTTTAGAAACCTCTTTGAGTCACCTATACAATTCTTTATTTAGGTCCAGTGTATTTAGCCACATGATTTCTCTGGAGGCTAAGGCTGTCATGTTCACATCATGCGCCTGACTAAGTCTTTTCTCCGTGATTTGCTATTTTTAAAAGAATGCAGGATGTTAGTCTCTGCTTGCTAATTGCTTTCACCATCAATAGGTGTCATAAGATTAAAGCTAAAAATAGTTAACAAAAGAATGACCAGGACAGCAAGGCAGGTGCTTGCCTGCTCCGTGCCATGGGCGCCTTCAGCCTTTCAGTCTTCCTGTAGCGCTGAGCAGGTCGCTCAGCTTGCACCATGGCCCGTGTCCTTCAGCAGTTAGAGGCTGCTCGCCATCGTTCTGCTATTTGAAAGTGTTTCATTCATCATTTGAATAAATTCAGTAAGCACTGTCATAACCTGGAAAGGGAATGTGCATAAGACACCCGAAGTGTTCGCTAGTGGCTATTTGGAAGCCTTCAGATGCTTTTGATTTGATGTTACAGCAGTGCTGCCCAACCATGGCACAAGCAGTAGAGGTAACGCTGTGCCTGGGACTGAACACCCCCAGGCTGCTCAGTGTCGGGTTTTGCAGCCTGGCTTGAAAATGGAGCACTAAGAAGTTAGAGGTGAAGCACCTCCAGTTTCTGTACCACATACAATCTGAATGAATGGAGTAGTTCAGCCTTACAGGTCCAACCTCTAGGGAAAGGCGTGGTTTCTTTAAAAAAAAAAAAAGTTTTTAAATTCCTGTTTAGATAATATTTTTTGTAGTGGGCTGACATTTTGTTACTGAGCTGGATGCCTGTTTGCTGGCTTGTTTTCACCCTGGGCATCCTCCTTCCAAACGTGGTGAGCCTGACTGCGAGCAGTAAGGGTGGAAACGCTTGTTCCCTCCGTAGTAACAAGTGCCCTGGTTCTAAGGATAAGCTGGGCAACCAAAATCCTCTTGCAAAAGGCTAGCAGGGAAGCCAGCACCAGTTTTGTAACCGAAGTTACATCATTGACTCTAATGAGGCTGGTGTGCTCTCCAAAGGATATATTCAGATGTCTTTGTTGCTTAGCAGCATGAGCCTTGCTGGCGGTGGATTTGTGTGCCCAAATCCTTTAGGTGCCTTTGAAAAATCTCTTAAATTTTCACATAGGTGAAAAGCGGTTAGTAGAGACCTACTGAATTAGTAGGTTTAGCTCCAGCAGACATCTCCTCACTTTCTGGCGTGTTGTGTTTGCTTCCAGGACTGGTGCAGAGCTGTGGTGTGCCGGCAGTGACCAGCCACGGTATGTGGCTTCCATGACATGGTCAGCCAGCAACCGAGCCTCGTCTCCGACAGGATGTTCGGAACGAACCACAGGATGTTTGGATGGAGAGCTGTAGTTATACACGATGTTGAAACACTGACACCCAACCCACACACCTACTGAACTTAGGGAGCCTGTGGTACGTTTGGCTTCAAAAACAATGACTGAGTAACATCATAAAGGCTGAAGGATTGAACATCCCTGTTAGGGGAATTCAACCACCTTCTCAAATTAAAACCATGCATTTAGGAAGCTAAGGATTATAGTTGAGGAAGGGAATGTGGATTTTTATTTTTTTTTTAAATATGTGTCTGCATATATGAACATGTTTGAGTGAAAATTGCTTTTGTCTTGAAGCTGATGGTGGTGCTGAGCAGCTTAATCAGCCTCCTGCTAAATCACTGAAAATAAAGCTTGAAGGGACTCAGATATTTTTAGTCCATCCTCTGCCTGCAGGCAGGATGAACTCTGCCTGTCATTCCTGACATGCTTGTCCAACCTGTTCTAAAAAGCCTCTAACAATGGGCATTTCACAATCCTCCCAGGCAGTTTATTTCAGTGTTTCACCCTCTGCCCTCTTAGACTTTTTTCTGCTGTCCAAGCAGTATTTTCTTTGCTGTAATTTAAGCCCATTACTCCTTGTCCTGTCTGCAGTGGGCTCTGAAGAGGCAGCTTACAGGCAGTTTTTATATAGCTGGAGACTGTCACTTCTTCCCTTGCTTTTTTTGTCCCCTAGATTTAAACAAACTCAATCCTTTCAATTTTTCTTCACAGCCACTTCATTTAACAGAGCCAGCGGGATGTTCCAGAATGACTTCAGACACAATTTTCCCAGCTGATAATGTGATACAGGGACCTGAGAAATTAGTGACAGTGCAAAAGGAGGGAGAGGTGGAAGCCGGAGCTGTAATCCCGTGTTTCAGAGGAGGGGGACAGCCAGCCTGGGGCAGGCAATCCCCAAGAAACCAGTGGGGAGCTGAGAGGGGAACCACTGGAGGAGAAATCGGCCCCTCCTGGGACACAGCATCACCTTGGAAGGAGGAAAATCCCTGAGGGACTGGGCAGGAGAGAAAAAGGGCACGGCACTGGCTGGGGAGGAGGCTGTAAGTGTCGCACAGTTGGCTTTTATGCAGCCAGGGGAGTGTGAGAGTGTCAGGCGTTGCAGAGACGTGGCGTGGCTTCTGGCCGTGTGGTTCAGGGGAAACAGGAGCTGGGGCCAAGCCCCAGGAGCCTTTGGAGCACCCTGGCCATGGCCTGGGGCTGTGCACCACGCAGCTGGGCGAAGGTACCGCAGCGAGGGTGACCTGGAGCTGGGTGCTGGGCACCCACCAGGGAGCTGCTGGTTGCAGCGGTGCTGCTGCGATGGGCTGGGTAATTTCTGTGACGTGCTTCAGTGAGGGGCTGCGTCCTGGCTGCAGGCCAGGTCCTGCTCCAGCCAAAGTGCTGTTCTCCCAGCTCGCCATTCCACGGTATCCTGGGAGAGCTGCTTTTCCTTCTTCTTAGCATTTTTGTTCTGGCTATTGGTTGGCTTACTGTTTTGTGAGTGGGGATTTTTTGTTGAGTGGTGGTGGATTTTGTTGGGGATTTTTTGGTTTGGTTTTTTTTTGGTTGGTTGGTTGTGCTTTTTTAAAAAAAAACTGCTTCTGGTTTGCTTTACTTTCTGGGCTTTTTTCTTAGTATTTTAAAGCAATCTCTCCCCCAGCCACAGTGCTGTGCTTGTTCCCCACGCAGCTCCCAGCAGCACCTCCAGGACAGTCCCTGCCTCCCCGCGGGGCGGTGCTGGGGGTCCCACCAGCCACACACTCACTGCTCCCCGGCAGCAAAGCACTTGCCACACTGCAAATAACTCTTCCCACGCGAACCAAGGCCTGGGCAGGATCAGTGTGTGGCAAAGCCGTGGTGCTGATGGGGTGATGCCGATGACATTTGAGTCTTTGGCCTTGCAGCCCCTGGCCATGGATCTGGTCCATGGGGGGGGGTGTGGGGTTGTCTCTTACCCTGCTGCAGCATCCCGGAGGGAGAAGAGCACTAGGGGGGATTTAACTTGGTATTAAGCAGAAAAAAACTGATAGTGGTTTTTGAGCTGAGCCCAGCGCTTGGGAGCTGTGATGGCTCTTGCATGACCCCTTGTGTCAGTGCTGCCAGAGTGAGCCGGGCCTGGGATACACTGGGTGATGGATGACGCCAGGGCAGCGGGGTGTGCGCAGCGGGCTCGGTGCTGGGGCAGTCGCACCCACAGGTATCTCCCTTTTCTCTCCTGCACGTTTGTGCTTAAGGGATGATTACATGTAAGAATGAAATGCAAATATGTAGCAGAAACACACTGGTCATATTCAGGCATGAGAGCAACTCCTATTTATTACTTTCAGGTATCACTTTAAGGCTCTGTTTGGGGTTTTTTTGGTCTTTTTTTTTTTTTTTTAATTTGGCATGACTTGCTATGGACAACCCAGCTGCCACACATGCTGTGGGTACGGCTGCCTGTTTATTTTGCTCCTAAAGAACTTTATTTAAGCAGCTGAATAAGTGTAATAGAGAGTCTAAAGAGTCTCAACACTTCTTAAATGTTGACAGGTTTCACAAAAACTGGGGCTTGATTTGAGAGAAAAAAAAAAAAAAGAGAAGAGGGAACCTTGAATGCCCCAGCCCTGGAAGAGCTGCCAGATGTGGCCAGCGGCAGAGCAGGGCTCCGCTGTGCCTGGCAGAGGGGCACTTGGCACGGGCTGGTTCATGGTGGGCAGAGTCGGGCAGTCACTGCCCCATGTGAGGGTCCCCACTCTCAGGACTTCTCCTGGAGGCACCAGGAGCAAAGCAAAGCCTGGGCTGTGTTAGAGCCTGGCTCGCCAAAGCCAGCGTGGCGTCCCTGCCAGCAAGCAGCGCTTGCAACGCGATAAATGACACCCTGGTGTTGATGCCACTAATCCAAACCATGTTCTTTACACCTCATAAAGATGTGTTTGGTTTATGTCTCCAGGGCTTGGGGAGGATGAGCAGGAGGAACAGGAGGAGCTGGGCTTGGGCATTGTGCCCAGGCCGCTGTGGCTTTTTTCTTTGCACTCCCTTGAGACGTCGGACGGCCACGGAGGGGCCATGGTCCTGGGGGTGTCCATCAGTGTCTCCCCATGGGCGGCTGGCCGAGCCCCGCAGGCCTCCAGAGGGCACCAGGCACCGGCAGATTAAAAGCGCAATTAAAAGCTGCCTTGATTGAGCTGGTTGTGGGTGGACACAGGTGGTTGCACCTCGCTGGGAACTGGCATCCCTGCCCCGGCGTGGTTTGGGCCGGTACCCCTGGTGTTTGGGGCAGCCTGGCTCAGGGGTTGGGGTGAGTTTGCAGCCATGCAGTGAGTTTTTTGGGGGGGCTGAGCCCCATTTGGGTGCTGCTTTGCAAAGAGGCAACAGTGGCCTGGGGGGGAGCACAGAGCCAGTCAGTGTCTGTCACTGGTGGGAGTTACTGCAAACTTTTTGTTTTAACAGTGTGGGGAGTGTGGTGGTGCCTGTTGTGTGTTATTCTTTATTTAACGTTGGCAGCAAAGTGACCCAACCTGCCCCGAGTTGTCCGTGGAGTGGGGGACATGGGATGGGGATTCGGAATGGCTTCAGCACAAGCGCGTACCTTGGTGGAGCCCCGGGCTGGCAGGAGCTCCTTGCAGAAAGGTTAAAATCCCGGGGGGGGATCAGCTGAAGCTGTGATGCTGCAGTGGAAAAGCGCCCATCTGCCTGCAGCCAGTGTTGCACAAGCAGACTTGCACACGCAAATAGAGAGCCAGCCCCTTGGCGTCGCTGCTTGTGGTGATGCCCAGTGTCAGAGCCCCCGCACCAGGCACACGGAGGTCTCGCTCTCATGACGCATGGGGATCGCTCTGCTCATCACAGCCGGCTGGCGACGTGTGAGCCCCGCACAGGTTTCACACTCATCGATGCCCTCGACTTGTGTTGGGAAGCAAAGGGCCTGTGCGGTGTCGTGAACCTCCGTCAGGGCCCAAGGGCCACGAGTTCCTCTAAGGCCGGGGCTCAGCCACCAGCCGCCTCTTGGCAGGAGTGGGTGC
>VXBL01001733.1:0-43002 GCA_013400195.1 Aramus guarauna
CCCGGCGTGGCCTGGGAAGGCGGATTTGAGTGGGGCGGGGGCCGTTCCCTGCCCGCGGCTCCCCCGGTGAGGTCGGCCGGGCAGCGCCGTGTTTCGGCGCTCCGTGCTTGTGGGCCGGGTTGCTCTGCGGGGAGACCGGCCGGTTGTTGGGGTTCAAGCCCGACTCATCGCCGAGCTTCGGGTATTTGCCGGGCCCGCGCTGCCGCGGCGACCGGGGACCCCGGCGGTGGGAGGCGCCACCCGGTGAGCGGCCGAGCGCCGGCGGGGAGCCTGGGCGCAGCTGTGGGCGCGGAGGGACGGGAACTCGCCGGCGTGCACAGCCTTTCCGTGAGAAGCTCGGCACCGAGGTGCCTGGTCTGCAAGCGAAGTTCGAGGGCGGGAAGGGTCGTTTACAACTGTTTTTTATGAGAGAGGTGGAGTACGTCAGCCGCGAAGGTAGCTGGGGGGTGTTGCTTTCCAGCTTTGAGAGAACGTCACTATCTTGTTGGAGAGTGCAGTAGCGTTTGTATTTAATTAAAGATTGCCATTAACTGTATAGTGTTTACACAATCGCAGTTTTTCCCCAAATGCACTTTCAGGTTGTCCTAAAAATCAGGCCAGCTACCATCAAAGGTTTGTGCTGAGTTTTTTTTTGAAGTAGCCAAAGACTGTGGGTATTGAAATCAAAGGAATGAAACGGGCATTTGAATCTCTAACAGTTCTTTAGCAAAGTCTGGCATTTTCAAAGAACTTTAAATGCAGGCTGTTATTTTTTTCTGTGAAAAACTAACATTAACGTGTTCTTTTTCTGTCTTGGACTTCTAGCAAAGATGCTGAGCTTTTTCCGCCGAACCCTTGGACGGCGGTCTATGCGTAAGCATGCAGAGAAAGAACGGCTAAGAGAGGCCCAAAGAGCTGCAACCCACATCCCTGCAGCTGGGGACGCAAAATCCATCATTACTTGCCGAGTAGCACTGTTGGATGGAACAGATGTCAGCGTGGACTTACCGGTAGGAGTGATGCAAGTTTGTTTTTTAAATACTGTTGGCTTGTGTCAATCTGATTGTGCTCTTTGCTGTTTACAAGTTGGGTAAAAGGCTTATCTATTTGTCATAGCAATTGATCCTGTGAGTTGATGACCACTAAGTTGCTGGTCATAAAAAGGTACTGAAAGAATAGTTAACTTAGTTATTCACTGAAACTAGAGAGTGTTTTGTTAGCTGTCGTTGTGCTTTATACGTTGAACACTTTCTAGTGTGTTACTGTAATTGTTGTGCAAGGCTTAACTTAGGGAGGGTAATGTTTTGGATGAACTGGGTTTTCTTTTCAGTGAGCTACATATGCATCTTGAGAAGGAAGGTAAATCGCTTGGTGTAACTGTTGAAGAGGAGGGATTGAGCAGAAGTGCTAGCAGTAATTTCTGTGTGGGTTTTGTTTGTTTTGATTTTGTGTCAGGGATAGATGCAGTTTTTAACACTAACTTGAGAGGGGAGGGGAAGAGAAGAATTCTACTTCCTCTCCTCAGGGCAGATTGTATAGCAGGGATTGTCTCATAGCATAGTGCTTTATGGGGAGTGAGGTGTTAGCCACTGTTTTACATTTCTAAAGCTCCCTTAATATACACGTGTCTGTTCTGCTCAGCTTAATTATATACCTGATTCTGGCCAACAGGATGAACAGTAGCAATAGAAGTGATGTGCTCTGTTTTTCCATTACCATGTGTTATTGTTGTTAGCGACTTGTTTTGAGCTCACATAGCTGAGTTAGGAAGCTGTGGGTCTGCGAGACCTTCTGACTAGTTCTGTAGGATTTTGGCCGCAATAACAGTTGCGCTGACATTGGAGCTGCTGGCTAGAAAGAGCGAGCAGAGCAGCCGTTCTTGAAATGGCTTTTGTTTCCTCTCTTATTTTAAGCATAATTCTAGAATGTTTATAATGTTAAGTAGTCCGAGGGAGGCTCAACTTGTTACAGTATTGAGTGGTGGTGTTGACACAGTGAGCAGAAATAACTCTTGGGGTATCCAGAACCCAAAGTAATCTAGAGTTAAAGAAACAGTTTGGCATCTTTATTTGCAAAATTATTATACAGGTAGGTGTTTATAGAGGGCAGTAAAACTAATTTGTATATCTCTTAAACAATGTAATGAACGTACCCAGTGCTGCTTAGTGCCTGGGATGTTTGATTTGAGGCCAGGAATGCCCACAAACACTTTATAGCAAGAGTTACACTTAAAAAGTACTCAAGTTTAAATTGGTGTCTCCACACAACGAGAGCAGTAATCTTTGGAGCTGAAGTTGGCTCTGTAGGCAAATTCCTGGTGCCTCTAACAACATTTCTAAGGCTTTGAGGAGCATAAATTGAACCTGAAGAGGTGTCATGACCTGCCATCTGGACTATAAAACTTAGATCAGGGTGCAGTAGTAACTATTTATTTCTACAGGAAACTTTTTTCATTCTTGCTTTTTTCTTTATAAGTCAATAGAAAGATGTCTGTGGACATGTAACAGTAAACAAATATGCTAAATCAACATAACTAGATGCGGTAATTACAGTGCATCATCAGTGGCTGACATGTACCTGTTCCTTTGGTGATTAAAATACAATAAATTAAAGGTAGATTAAATGTTTCATTTCAAACTCCTTAATGTGTTTCTTCTTGTGTCTGCACTTGCATCATTCGTATTTCGGGGCTGACTCTCTTTAAGAGGAAAGAAAAAAAGGAGGGGAAGACAGAGGATGAAGTGGAAGGTACAAAACCATGGCAAAACAGCACTGCTTTCTAGAATCTAAAGCTAAACTCAAAATATATGTGTGTATAGAGATTTTTTTATTTTTTTTTTTACAAAAATTTTCCTTGAGAATCATTGTACTCTTCGGGCAAAGGCCTTTTACAAGACTGGTTCTGTTACTTTGTTGGCAGTAGATTTAATTTAAAATGAGCTCTTGTTATCTCAAAGAGGTGCCCTTGGGTCTGCCAGTTCAGTTGTGCGTAGTCCCATTGTCTACCTAAGTTCTGTGAAATTGTTTTATTAAAAAAAATAAATAACAGAAAGTGTTTCTTAAGACTGAATCACTTAGCAAACAGGTTAGTTCACAGCCAGAGAAAGAGCTGTCTTGGCAGGAATGAATGCTGTACCTTTTTTAATCCATGGCTACATAAATACTTTACAGTGGCATAAGTTGTTGCTGCCACAGGAAGGAAAGATGTTGCTTTCATTATTGCATTTGTCCTTGTTTTCGCATACCCCTTGGCAGAAGAAACATTTTTTTGGCAGCTAGGCAGTAAGCTAAGTCAAGAAAACACTGTGGCTGAAAATAATCAGTGTAATTTTGTTATGTTAGTTTCCAGCTGGAGTGATTCTCCAATCTGGTTCCCCATGTGCCTCCCCAAATGTGGTGAAGAAGCATTTAGAGCTGGTATCAGGCTTTATGCTTGCTTAAAATGCTTTTTGAGCTATATACCCTTACAGTGAATTTGCTACTGAAAGAAGCGTGTTCTGGAGTTACAGTCTTTCATATAGTTCAATCTGAGATTGCTGAATTTCTGTTTAAATTTAAAAAAAAAAAAAAAAAGTTAACCCACCGAAAAAACAACCACAGAGAACATTATGATGTAAGCCAAACATATTTCAGAGTCTTTTTAAGCAGCAAAGACTGATATTTTTATGAATATTGTTAATGAGACAGAAGGGACATGCTGTAAAGGATACAGTTGAGATTAATTTATTAAACACAGAGCCAGGATTTGAGCAGTAACTCTGCTTTTTGTCCACTGATCTTATCTATGGTGCCTGTCAAGCCACTTAATCTGTGTACTTTTCTATTTCTTCTGTTGTTTTTAGTTACAAAATTGTCTGACTTGAACTGTTCATCAAAGCTACAGTCCTATGCAGTATATAGACTGGATTCTTTTTAAGAATCTACTTGCTCTGAAGCCATGTCAATGACAGTGTTATGTATACTATTTACTGTCTCTTTGGTATGTTCAGAATGGGACGCATGAATTTCATGTGAGTTATCAGTGTTATTTTGGGGCAGATCGAAAAGTGTGTGGAGTTTTTCCCCACCTTCATCTCAGATTCTAAAGTTGTGTTTTGAGCTGGTAGTTTTCCTTGTCTATTAGCACTTTTTTGAAGCTTTATGTTTGTCCAAATGCATTTAATCATTTTGACAGACGTGTGTGCTTAGTGAAACACAGAGAAGCTTTTTTTTTTTTTTACCCTATGAGAAGTTTTTTATAAAATATATGGTGTCTGTTAACTGTCCTGCTGTTGATGTTTGTCATACATGCTGTTTTACTGTTAACTTACCTCAAGTTCAACTTTGGACAAAAGTCAGATTGTGCTTTTTCTTCTAATTGTTTGATCCATGAGTGGAGTATTTGCTTAGTGGGATTAGCAGTGAGAGGACGAGCTGTTTTGCTGACATCCCATACCTTACCTTTAATCCTGTTCCCATGCAAAACTAAACTCCATCTTTCCCCACCGCACCTCTGGAATTCCCAAAAGCGGTGAAGAGCCCTGGAGAACAGTACCTGAAGACTCCATCAGCTCAGTCGTGCCAGCCTGGGTTCCCAAGGGAACCCCTCAACAGCTGGAATACCGGCTCTTCTGGGGAGGAGGTGGCCATCATAGCAGTGTTTTTCCTTGAAAGCTGTTTTTAATTGGAGTCACCAACAGCTTATGAAATACTAGTGAACAGAAATGTTTGTCAGGAATTCCAGATAAAGTGCGGTTTTGAGTACTGGAGGGCTCCGGAGGATTTTTAAATCCAAAGATCTAAAAATTGAGTATTTGTTGTAGAGATAATCAATTCTACACTATTCTCAGCAGTAATTGGGAGAGGGAAAGATACTCTAGATAAAGGGGAAAAATGGAAGGATAAATAATGTGAATTAAATTACAGGGATACAGTTGGAATATGCACCTTTTTTAAAATTTGTAGACAGCTTTCTGTTGGGAGAACAAGATCAGCCTTACAATAGCAACAGATAGGAAGTATGGGGTCTTATAGAAACAGTACTGTGCTTCGTGGAAGACAGGGATGTTTAGGTAAAAAACCCTGACCCTGCTTAACCCACAATTTACATAATTTTCTCATGGATAATAGAGCGTTAATTGTATTCCAGTTTCTGTACGTGCAACCTGAGTTTTAGGGAAAGGCTAACTAGTAGTGTAATGTGAAAGACACAAATTATAAGAATGGATGTTCTCTGAGTAGTTTTTAATCTCAGTATATTCCCTACTTATGCATGCATGAAATTTAATAATGGTGATTGCAAAATAAGATGGTTTTGTCCTTATTATAATGAAGTATCATTAAAACAAATTCTTACATAAACCAGTCCCAGAACTCTGTGGAATAGCAGGAATTAGCTAAGCTGTTTACAGTTTTAGAGTAATGCTTACCAAATAAGATCAAAACGACTCTATTTGCAGTGATTATTTTAAATAAAAATAAGAAATCTATCTGGAATGCCAAAAGCATGTCCAGCAAACTGTTAACGAGTGCTGATGGCTTTTTGTGCGGAGGGAGATGATCTGTGTTGATCCGACTACAAGATCAGAGATGTAGTGTGATAGTTGTTTTTACTCAGTAATCCACTCTTTTTTTTTCTTTTTTTTTTTTTTTTTTTAATGCTTGTAGAATATTTGTGGCTACTTGCTGAATATTTGTAGCTGTAAAAATGAAATACAGAATGTCATCTGTGGCAGAGATGCTGATGAGAAAGAAAATCTAGTAATGCTAAAAATGTTGGAAAATCAGTCTTTGAATAAAATGAGTAATCTCAGTGTTCAAAGCTGGTTTTTAAATTACCAAACTAAATCTTAGCTGGCAAAAGTAATGAGTAAATAAATATTTGCGTGTGTGTTAAGACTATAAAGTTTTGGATTAAAACTTTTTCCCATGTGGTCTTTGTCTTAAACTGTTGAAATGCTTTTGGCTATTTGCTTAAAGTACTGAAAGACCTTTAGGGGACTGAAACTGGAAAAAAATCAATCCGGAGCTGGGTGCTACAAAGCAGAGGTGCTGTCTGTGTGGTGTAAGGGGGCCCGAGCTGTAGTGCAGGTTGATCCAGTGTTTCCTGGGGTGCCAGATTTAAATGCATATTGAGATTGAATGCAAGACATACATAGTACACGCCGAGTCGTTTCAGTACTTCTGAGCAGCAGCAGGATTGCGTACTGCCTGTACGGAGTCGTGCTGGGAGCCCAGTCATTTTGGGTTGATGGCAGGTGAGCGTTTCAGGTTTGCTGCGATGAATGATGGATGCCCTGGTGCAGTTGGAAGAGGAGGAAGGGAGCAGCTGGAAGCGAGCTGCGGCCGCTGTGAGAGCGATTTGTTTGGCCTTCAGTGTACAGCCGAGTGCTTCTGGGGACGGTGCTGCAGGCTGGTTTAGTGGCCCAAAGATTTAGCATTCCTATCTCAGCATAACAGCAAATTTTGTCTGAAGCCCTGTTTTCCCACTGAACTGCCCCTGGAAAGAGCTCAAAGACTGAGCTCTTAACCAGAGACATGTGCTCTTAACCAGACTGCTCCTGAAAAACCTGCAGGTGGAACACCAAGTAAAACTGAAATGTTTGAGAATATACTGGAGGGAGGTATTTAATCTCTAAGCCGTAATGCTGGACAAGAGGTTTGGATATATTCCGTATGAGAAAAAACGTTAGGAGACAGATTCAGAAATTGATTAAATCAAATGTGTAGCTAGAAGATACAAACTTTCTGGGAGAGGAAAGAGACTTCTGGCAAAAGAAACTGACAAGTACAAATGTTTTGAATCTTTATCTTTTTATGTATAGGGATAATAAGCCTGAGCACAGGCTGATTCTAATCCTGATTCTAATAAAAATACAGTTATAATGGGTATTGAATAATGGGTAATAAGATATAATGGGTGTAAGATTTTTGGGAGGTACCTTTTTCTTTCTCCAGAGAAAAACACAACAGAATGTTTAATCCCAAATGTTTATCTTCCTATATTTGGAAGAGATTAAGTAAATAGAGGAATTGATAAGCTCTGCCTCTGGAGGTGGAAATTATTCTCTGCAGCCTTCCAACCTGCAGGGTTTTTTACTTGGTACAAGAATATATGGTGCATGTTGTCAAAGGCTGGGGATAAACCAGAGAGGGAAGCAGAACTAGTGTTTTGCTGCCAGCAGCATCTTCAGATGGAGGAGAAAATCTACTGGGGAATTTGGAAAAGTTATTTGAAAGATTGATGCTTGAAGTTTGAGGAGAGGAGCAACTCCATTTGTAGGTCAGTACTTAAGGCCATAAGAAGATCAGGGTGATACAAATAATGTGTACTTCTAACACTGCCTTTGTAAAGATAAGGGGCTTTAACCCTCCAATTCTCCAGCAAACCTTAATGGTGTTAACTATAGATACTGTTTTCATGATATTGAGATGAAATCTTTTTGCCTTAGGGCTCACTGTTGGAGATTTCCCATGGCTTATTTTTTTGAAATACGTCATTTGGGAGAAGGGAGATTAACTTCATAAAAAATGGACAGGCTCATCTGCTACTCTTGCGCTACCACGACCTGCAAACGTGCAGAGGTGACATCCTAGCAAGGGTCGCTGTAAATTGTGAATCCCTAGCTTCTCCAGGGGTTTAATGGGGTCTTCTGAGGAAACTGGTATGAATGTGAATGGTAACCCTCCTAATGAGTTCGCAAAAACTATGAAGGAGAGGTTTTTGCCCTTCAGTAGCTACTGAAGATAATAGCTACTGTTAGTTATTGTTAGTAAGTAATATTAACGTAATCATTTGAAGAAATCTGACAGAAAAATACAGCTGCAAAGACACAAGGGATAGCGAGTTCCATGAAAGTAAAGCCTATTCATCTCTTTTTTTCAGAGTTCCTCGTATATAGGGATCCCCTTTTCTTCACAAAGACAAGAAATAAAGAGAAAAATCCTTTCCAGATAAGCGTTTTAGTTAGTAAATTCATTAGGTGAGCTTCTTTGGTTTTGTTTTATTTTTTTCCAAGTTTTGGAAGTTTCAAGTACTTCACTGTGATTAAAAACCTGAAAAAGTAAGCCGTTCAGCTGGAGCCTGCCCAGCACAAGGGTCCCATCCCCAGCTGTTGCAAGCTGGTGTTCCTTCACAGGTACTGGTCTGGACTGGCTACTGCTAGTATTGAAAATGGCTTTTAGATCAGACAGGCAAGTTACGGAGCACCAAGTTGCTGCTGGGTTACACTCTTGAACGTGTGTCCATGAAGTAACCGTTACCTCTGAGACCATGAGAAGAAGGGTATAAACGCTGCCTCTGGTTTTAGGCAGTACTGAGATGCCTGAGCCAAGGTGAATGTCTCTGTGTCGCCTTATCCCGGCGATGAAGGGACAAACCAGCCTACCGAGGTGAACACCGGGCTTGGCTTTACCCAGCCCTGCTGCTGAGCTACCAGGGTTAAGTCCAGCCTTTGTAACACCTACTCGGCCAGCAACTGCGGTTAAAAGCAGTGTGAGATGTCAGCAGGACGTAGTTGGGAGCATCCCTTCCACTCGGGTGGAGGGAGGAGGGGTACGATTCGTACCAAAGCAATCAAAAGAGTCTTTTTATCTCATTCCAAAGTCTGGCAAAACCCCTGGATGCCCTGCCCTACATAAGTGATATATTTTATTTAAGTTTCCCAGTTCAGTTGGTGACTCTCCTGCTGTGAGATGTTTGCTGTTGCTTCCTACCACGGAATAGCAAACTGTGTAAATCAAGTAGCCAGGTTTTACAGAATTACAGGCTCTTGAGGAGTTTAATTTGTGCCCTGAAGGGAGGACCAGCCACTGGCTGGAGTGCTTGTGAGCGAAGTCGTTAATAGTTCGTTGGGAACCATTAAGCAGCCTGAAAATACTTGTCCTTTGAGAGGAACCTGAGCTCTGCTGCAAGGAAAAGAAAAGGGGGGAAAAAAAGCACAGGGTAGTAGGAGGATAAAAATGTCAGTTAAAATGAATGTTGCCATTAGAGAGCTAGGGTAATTTTTCACCAGAAAGTATAATAAAACTATCTTTGCTATGCCTTTCAAAACCACTTGAGATCGCAATTTCTTGAATACAAAGAAATTATTTGATTCCTAAGAATTGACTGGCTACAAAGCAGTAACAGTTTTGGTTGCCATTTGTTTAAATATAAGGAGGAAGGACTTTAAGGTTTTAAGAAAAAATTTGAATTAAACATTAAAGCGTGTGTGAAACTTTTGCTGACTTGCACCAAATACAACCACTGACAGTTTAAGTCATATGCAGAGTATTGCATAATTAATTCCATGTTGCCAGCCCTGGTGATTTAAGTCGGAAAACGACCAGTATCCTTGCAAATCTTTCCACAACCACTCCAGCGCTATTCTTCAGGGACTTTCTCCCACATTAGTCATTCTGGGTCCACTTGATCTTTGAGTCTGTTGTTGAGATTACTGAAAAGGTGACCATGCTCTAAAGCTAATTTGACACTGCAGAATTTTGAACAATAATGAGTTTTGGTTGGTGGTGGTGAGAGATAGTACATGTAGTAATTCCAGGCTCAAGTTAAAGTGCTCCATTGCCTGTCCCCCAGAGCAAATTTGACTGGGATAACTGGTTAATTACAGTTTTAAGAGATGCCTTAGTGAGGAATTGTGAAGTACCTACAATGTTCTGCCCAATAAGGGAAGTTTTTTGTCTAGTTTTAGATAAGATGCCGAAAGCTTAATGCAAAATAAAACATTTTTTCTAGTTTTGCTGTTGCATTAGTATCTTTTACTGTTTAAGCAAATGGTCTCCTGTGCTGAGAGAAAATAGCAACATTTCAATGCCTTGCTCCTGCGAGAAAGATGCTACAGACTTAGAACAGGGGAAGAAATGCATGGTTGTATGTGTAGGTGATTTGCCTTAACGCTTCTCTTAGGAGAGTCTTGCTGGTGTTTAATAAATCTGCTGTTGCCTGAGAAGTACTTTTTCTTGAAGTCAATGTAAGAAACGTGCCCTGAATGAATTTGATGAGGTCTAAATCTCAGCATTTTCATTATACAATGTTTCATAGGTGCTATGTGCATGTGAAGTTGCCTGCTGGTCTAATTGCCTTGTATTCTACCTCCCCAAATACTTGGAAATAAATAACTGTGAGAGAACTTGCTTAGGCAGCTTCAGTTTACAGACTTTTCTGAGATTTTTACTTTGGGCTGTGAAATGTCATATTGGATTTAGCTAAAGCATACTGTAAACCAATGATTACGATTGCAAAGCTGAACATAAAATATTTGAAGATCAGGTTAGAGGAAGGTGGCAAAAATTATGCATGCTGCTTTTCTTACATGGATATGACTTGGTGATTAAACCAGATTATTTCTGAGAATAAGAATTCTGGCTGGCCAGGAATTTTGAGGGGTGGACTAACTGCTAATTAGTAGCTTACTATAAAATATGCTTAGAAGGTTGGTCCATTTCTCAAGGTGCGAATGTATAAATATTAAGATAAAAGATTGCAAGATGATAGCATTATGGAAATGGAGAAATACTTAAATTGCTTGCAGAGTAAGCATAAATCCATTCTGCATTTGTTTTGCATTTTAAAATAATTCTTCTCAACACCATGACTTGTACTCTGATCTACTAATTTATTAATGTATTTTTATTACTTTTAGGCACCTCAGGTACTACTGCTAAGCTCTTCTTTCAGTGTATTATTATGGAGTTCATAGCATGAAAAATGTATGTTGTGTAGAAACTGCCCAGTGCTACTTATGTGCCTTCTCTTTAAAAACAACTGTTTAATTTTTTAGATCATCACTGTAAAAATAATGTTTACTTGGGGCTAAAGCTAAGTTTTTTCATAAATTATGCATGAGCATATGCAGTGGCTTTTTGCACCTACAACTGAGTTTTATAAACTCACTTTTGTAAATGCATTATCTAAGGACTATGTTAAAGTTGTTTGCCCCAGCCTGTTTCCTGACAGTTGTTAAAAGCACTTGCTAATGGAATGCCATATCCTAATTCAGTATGCTTTGCTACCTGCTTCAGATCTGGTGAATTGCCTAGTTATCACATAGTAATAAATTCTTAAGCAAATTGCTATACTTTATTCTGAAGAAAATTTCCAGTGCATTAGTCATTGCAATTGTGTACTTAGCTATATTTCCAGTTCTATTGAACTTTGGTAAGGAAAACCTAAAAGGGACGATGATGAAATGACATTTTAACACTGTGTTGTGCAAGTCATTGCTGATATTTTCCAAAAAAGGACATTATGCAAGTCCTGTAAGGACAATATGTGTGCTTTTCCCTTTCGGAAGACAGCTGTCAAAAAATAGGTGAGAAGAAAAGAATTTCTACATTATATTTTCAGAAGCTTCATTTTGAAATTCTTTTACTTTTGGAATTACAATATAAAGTATGCCTAGAAGACAGTAGATGCTACAGTAAATCTACCTGCTAAGTACTAAATCCTTTTATATTTTCAGAAAAAAGCCAAAGGCCAGCTCCTGTTTGAACAGATCATGTATCATCTGGACCTTATAGAAAGTGACTACTTTGGATTAAGGTTCATGGATTCTGCACAAGTGGCGGTGAGTAGCAGTGCTCTCCCCCCCCAAAAAAAGTTAAATCTTAACATTGACAAAAATGCTATACAAAAGCTGTCTTTTTTTGAGTTATGTTTTGTGCTGAAGCTCTGTGGTGTGCTTAAGTGACTGTTCTAAGATGTTATAATGCTGTTGTCTCTCCCTTTCTTGTCTTTCACTTGTTGCTGTCTCACCTTCAGTTGTCCTTAGGCAGGCTGGCCAGTAGGAACCTAGCGCCTGGCACATCCTGTAGAAAATTCTTGATGCTGCTGATGCAGAGAGGAAGGGGCAAAACTAGAGCACGCACTTGGCTCTTTGTTGTTTTACTGAGTGGAGGAAGTTTTCTTTTGCTAATGCCATCAGCTTTCTCATCAGCAAAAGTAATCTTTTTAATAGCAAAAATGGCAAAAAAACTCCCTGAGCTTGAATCCTGGGAAGAAGCTGACAGCTTTGGACACAGTGTTATCCACCCCAAAGCACACTTGTAACCCGATGGCTTCTTTATAAAATTACTGCAGTCGAGTTTTATGCTTAGCTTGTATCGTAAAGAACATTCTCTTCTAAGAAAATAATTTGTGTTCAGCACCTGAAGCAAACTTCATGACTAGCAGGATTAGCTGCTGGGCTGCAGCTTCCAGTAGTGAAAGTGGTCTTAAACCTCTTGCAGAACAGAGATGTTTAAAATACAGGAGGAAAAGACTGTTATGCTAACAGAGGGACATCATTCAGAAGTGTGCATACCTCCTACCAACAGAAATTCGAAAACAGCCCATTGCATACCATTTTATATTTATAAAAATCATGTGAACTAAGTTAAGCTTGTGCAGTCTACAGTGTTGAGTGTTGGTAGTGAATGGCTCTGTTACGTTTATCTTTTTGCTTCAGAAAAAAATAATAATCTGTATGTTTTAGGTATCCTAACTCAATTTCTGCCATGTGCTTTATGAAGTATTTCCATGTTCCTCTGAGATCTCATGAGAGTTCAGACTGGGTTAGTTATAACTAGTGAAGCTATCTCTATGGTAAACTTTTCTCTTAGTGTCCTGTTATCAAATAACAGCATTTCATCTTGAAACGGGGAAATAAGAGTTAGTGTTTTCTGTCTCAGTAATAGCTCATGGCTTGCTTTAGTCCAGCAAATTGTTACTTCCAGCACAGACAGCACCTGACTGAGTATTTGATACTGCATGATCTACCAGGTACAAGTGATTTCAAACTTGGTTTGCTTCCTTTTCTTAACTATGTGTGACTGAAAAGAGGCAGAGTAGAGATAACAATCTGTTTAAACTGGACTTTAATGATACACTCTGTATAACGTAGCAGGAAAGATTGCATTTTGCCAGAAGAGCTGAACACAACAGCCAGAGATAACTGCTTTAAGAAATGAAGAATTGTTGTGATGGCAGCCATTCTTGCAAAGAGGAGTTGGCACATTCTAGCAGAAACCAAATCTGTAGTTGGAAACAAAGGCAGAGACCAATCAAGTGACTTGTCAAAGATTATTCAAGAGACCTGTTAAATAAACAGTGTAAGAATCGAGTCCTTTACTGTGGACAGAATTGTCCACTCGCTCTGAAGGAGGTAATATTTCTGCTACCCAATTTAAATCTAAGTATATTGCCTTACTAGCTAATTGCACCTGATGATATAAAAACTCTGGCAAACTTGCAACTTCTAGTTAAATAAAAAAATTGAGAAATTCCCTGCTTGTTTTAACAACAAATTTGTTTCCAGTAGATTAATTTTGAACTACTGAAGGATAGCTTCTTTCTTCTTTTGAGCTGCTTAAATGATTAGTAGCTAGGTATTTAAGTTTATAATGTACTGGGAAAAAAAAGCAAAACCAACAACCAAAACCAAACCCAGATTAATATGAACTCTTCCTGACATTTTGAAATTTTCAAATACACGCTTTTTTAAAAAAGTTTGTGAAACAATTAATGAAGTGAAAGAATTGGTGTTTTCATGTGATTTCTATGTTCGTTGCTAGTCTGGTGGTTAGGAATAGATTCTCCCCCACCCCCCAGTAAAAGGCGGGAGATGGCAAAGGGATTTATTTGTAAGAGTGTCCACCATGTATCAGTCTTGATCTGGCAGCCAAGGGAACAGGCTATATCTGAGTAGCTTTGATTCAAGCTGACAATGAATAGTGCAGCATGTCCGGTGACATGAAAGATGAAGATTGTTGTTAACTTGATGGGCTATTGGGCTTTCCCTCTAGCAATGCTGGAAAGGTGTTTCTAGTAAGGAGTCATCGAACACATAACAGGTGGCAAATTTCTAGTTCTGACATACAGGTTTCAAGCATCAAATACTTGCTATTCCTAATGGAATTGTACAACATGTTGGTTTGTTACTCTGGCAGTTTTGTCTAATGTAGTGCTTAATGCTGAAATACTTTATATAGCATTGCACTACGTATGCACCTATTAATTCTATACAATTCCAGTTTTAGCCTCACCATCTTACAAAAAAACCTTCGTTTACCCTACCTTCTTGAAATGTTGCTGGTTTTTTTTTCCGAAGCAGCAAACTGTTTTAGTTAGAACTGACAGTACTCTATCCCGTCTGTTGTTCATACTGCTTTTTGTTTAGCAAACTTTTATCTCTGGATTTCAGCAGTAGCCTGTGCTGAGCAAATCTCTCCAAAATGTAAACTTTTTGCCAGGTCCTTTTGAATTCCATTTTAATCACTTGGAATAAATCTGAACTTTCCTGACATCTGTGTGTCCCCATGCATGTGTTGTTTTTTTTTGTTGGGATTTTTTTTGTTGGTTGTTTTTTTTTTTGTGTGTCCTTCCCCTCTGTTTAAAAGCAGTTCTGTTTCCCTTCCTCCACGCACACCCTTACCATTCAGACGGAGCTCATGTAGACAGACAGTGGTGGTAAGAGCTGAGGCAGAGTAAAATGCTATCAGTGCCTGTTGCGGGCCTCTCGGTTGCCTTCCCATGGAATGTGGAGGAGATGAGAGAAAGCAGGAGGGAGATGAAGCAGGCGTGCACAGCCAGTCCTGGAACCTAGAAATGGCGCGCTCTGCCATTCCTCTATCTAAATCACCTGCAAGCCTCCGAGTAGGTAGTTTGTATATTTTTATGGTGGAGGAAGGAGTAAGTAAATCGTCTCTTCCAGCTAGTGAGTTTATGGAACAGGAGGAGAGATTATATGATTTTCTTAAAGAAACAAACAAAAAAAATAGCTCTATTCCATTTTGCTGGTAGTGTAAACAAAGTTGATATAAATATTTGCTTCATTCTTCCTTAAGCTTCCTGCTTTATTTTAAAAATACATTACATACATTTCTCTAGCTACTTTAATAGCTAATAAGAGCGTTTTAATAGCTAATAAGAGCATTTTCAACTGTGCACACAGCAGCAGTAGATGGTTCAGTTGTTCTGATCTGCAGCGAATATATCAATCACTGCATATCCTGGCTGCATTACAGGCTGACTTTACGCACTCTCTACAGAAGGCAGGGCTGCTCTGAAGACAGGAATGTGTTTGCACTTGGCATTGCAACCTGAAAATACCGGTTCTTTCTCATAGCCCTGTTGCTTTTCTGTCCTCCATGGGGCCCGGTGTGAACTTCATAGCACATAGGTTAATGAAAGGAGCATTGCTAAGTATATAATTCATCTGTATTAGTTGCAAGGTGACATACAGGATTGATCAAATGAGGTGGTGTTACCTGGGCATTGTGAACCATGCAGGACGTGGTATGCTAGGTAGCTTGCTCTGGCTGTTGACTCAATGCAATGACGTCGAATAGGGTGTTTACTGTTTAACTGAGTCACCTCCTTTGGAGGACGGAGCTGTTCATTGTGCACGGCACTTGGAAGTAGGGCTCTACCACTAGTTGTTGTGTTAGCTTTCCAGCCTTATCTTTAATTTCTGGTATAAACTCTTCAGCAGTGGGAGTATATCTGATTATTTTAGGGAGCATAGCATGTATGTGTAGATGTTTCTCTCAACCTGTCATCTATAGCTTATTTTTCACGTGCTGTTGTATGTGGTATAAGTGAAGCCATTATTTTGGCTTCACATCTAGTATATAGCTTATAATTAGCATTAGCAGGTGAGGCAGTAACTTTTGTCCTCCCATGTGACAATTGCTAAAATGTCACTTGTATAGATCTGGAGAATTAGGTAGAGCTGACCCTTATGTTCGGATATAAACAGCTTTGCTGTTACTACACTTGAGCCATGTAAAGAAAATGTCTGAAAGCCAACAGTATTTATTTTTTCTCTCCTCTTCCACCCCAAGTAAACATCGCACACAACTGAGTGCCAGAGTCTCCAGCTATGAGTTATGCCTCTCTGGCACATTGTCGCTGGCTGACCTACTAACATGAGAATTATTTTGTTTGTCTGGATAGGATGAAAATTTTAGTAAAGTGGTTTGTCAGTACTTTTTTTTTTTTTTTTAAGTAGATAATGCTTTCTTCAAGATTGGCTTTTAAAAAGATACGGCAGAAGGTTTCTGTTGTTAAAAACTGATATTTTGCATTACAAACTTTGAGTGAAATGATCTTCGATGAGCACTGAGCTGTGAATTGTGAAAGATTTGGATTAGATTGTTTTAATGAACTACTTGTTATTCCAAGACGGTCTTCTCTAATGAATAGCATTTTTCCCCTTTTTTTCTTCTTTTTGTGAGATTTCTTTATTGATAATTCAATGAAAGTAATTTATTTTTCAGCATTGGTTGGACAACACAAAAAGCATTAAAAAGCAAGTTAAAAGTAAGTGTCCTTTCTATTTTCTCTTGGTGTCTCATACTGAACATACAGGAGGCACAGACAGTTGAAATGGGTGGTGGGGAGAAGTGTCCTGTGAGGGGTGACAAGACCCAGTGACAAAAAGCTGGCATGGGGCTGCTGATTGCTTAATGACCTCTTCCCTCTGTAGCTCATATTACTTTAGTCTAGTGTCCTTAATTAAACATGTTAGAGGCTCATTAATTATAGTTCAAGTGCAGTCAAGGCAGCTGAAGATGCTTTAGTGTTATAGATGGTTATCCTGACTATAGGAAAACTTGTCTTGGAGCCTCCATCCCTTGGGGCAGTCCTGAATGCCTGAATCTGTGTTCGGTCCACCAAGTCCTTACCTGCTGCACAAGGGTTTAGCGTTGCCTGGTTGTTTCAGTGGTGTGTGCTTGGGTAAGCTGTGACATCGGCTAATTTTCGTTTAGCAGCTTCCTTGTTCTCCACTGTGGGAAGTCTTCAGGGATTTGTGGTGCTGTGTTAATACAACAGAGGTTTTGGAAGCACCGAGAGAGAGAAAATTCCTCCTGTCAGATGCAAGAATCAGCAGAGCGCTGCACATTTTTAAAGAACTGTTAATCCATCCTTTTGCTGAATTAACCCTTTGTTTTCTAGAAAGGATGATCCTTCCACAGAAGGGTCTGTTAAATCCCCCTAAAATATGTCTAAATTTCTGTGGAATAAAGGGGCCTGAGTTGTCAGCAGCGGCTGTTTCCCAGAGCCCTGGAAAGGCTTTACCGAGACCAACAGAGTGCCTGGGGGCTTGGTCAACTGCAGAGCCAAGATGCACAGCTTTCTTGGTGATGGATAGAGTCCTTAAATATAGGGATTAACCTAGATTCATGTGCTCTTGGCAAGACAAATCAACTTAATGTGATATGACTGTTGGATTGACTTCTGACATACACAACTATTTGGTGCATATATTTAAGTGTCCTTTCACCCTGATGTTTTTCATGCATTTCCCTATCACAAAGGAATTCCTGCCTTAAGAGCTTGGGGTAGGACAGAGCCAGTTTCAGTCAAGTTTTGTGACTTTATTCGGTGTAATAAAAAATAAGATGTCTCATCCAGTAACTGTTACTGTTGTCTTGAATGAATTCTACTTTGCAGTTGGCCCACCGTATTGTCTGCATTTTCGTGTAAAGTTTTACTCATCGGAGCCCAACAATCTACGTGAAGAGCTAACAAGGTAAGAGGGATTTTTGTGTGAGAAAGAGGTATCCAAATAAGGCCAGGAAAATGTTTTTGTGGTAATTATTTAAACAGTTGTATGGTGTTTTGGAGAATTGCTTAGAGCTGCTTACTTGGCTTTTTGTAAATGTTTCTAATGTAGCTTTCATGAAATAAATGAGCTCTAATGTAGAGATCTATATATTTACTATATTACTTGATGCACCATTTTTCATTAGGCAGTTCTTGCAACTGATCTGAGTAGCTTATACACGATGGACAGAGGTTTTTACTGAAGAGTACAGAGATTGTTCCTTTTTATTCTTCTTAAGCTGCATTTAGTTTCAACTGTATGCAGTCATCATGTCTCTTTAGGCAGTAAAGCGTTAATTGCAAGTTAGAGCGTCTCTTTGGCAAAAATAAGTTCAGTGAACGTTTCATTATTTCTGTGGTCTTTGCAGAGTTTATACAAAGGGAAAATAGTATTTTACTACCATGTTGAGATGTGGGTTGACAGTACTCTCTGTGTAGGATTGTAGTATGAGGTGAGCAGCAGCTTCTTTTGATTAAAGCATTTCACAAATCTGTTCATAATGCTGCATTTCATGTTGGACTGAGACATACCTGGGGTGCTTTGAAAGAGAACGCAACCTGCCATCTGTCAGTAGTACAAATCTGCTGTAAAGGCAATATTTCTTTGCGCCGTTACCTCTGCTGCTGATATATTTTGGAGAGAAAATGAAGTTATGTTTTTTTTGATAGCTGTAGATGCTTCGTACCCTTGGCCGTTTGTAAGAGCATGAAGTGCATTTGTTTGTTGTTCAGGTTTATGTCTGTGTCTTCGATCTGCATTTCAGCCAAATCCCTAGGAGTGCTACCAGGAAGATTATAGCAGCATTACTCCTTACAGCCATATGTACCCTGTGCAGCTTCATACTTACATGTGGTAACATAATGTTATAACTGCTCTTCTTTAATGCTTTCCTACCGATCTGGGAAGAATGTTTTACGTCCCCATTCATGTTCCTGAATAAACATTTAACTGTCTTTAAAAATAGTAACCATAAGCAAAATTCAGACCTACATCGGTATCTACCACTATGAAACATTTGCATCCATCCTGACAGTTCTGCCAGTCAGACCTCGCTATACAGGTTTTAGCATGGCAGACCTAAAACCTGAGGGCTTCTAAACCCTGTCTGTCTGCTTTAGCTAATCCCCCAGAAGCAGGAGAGCAGCAAGTCTTTCTTCCTTCTCAAGACAATTTTATGCCTTAAAGAAGCAGTGGGAAGAGGAGCTCCGCTATGGGTTACAGGTGTCACTAGCAGGGGCTTTCTGAGAGTTCCACCTTCCCCTTGGTGTGGCAGGACACCCGGTGGAGCCCCTGGTCAGCTTCGCTGGCACGGCTTGCTCACATTTTCTGCCAGCTTCCCGTCAGATGCCACCAGTCAGAGGTCACATAACACAGCCTAAGCACGGGAAGCTTGCTTGAATTCTTTGCAAGTGTTAGGTGGTTGATAAGCACTGACTGGTCACACCCACTATACACTGGAGGCCTGTGCTCGTTCTTTTGATATCTAGGGTCAGTACCAAATTTATTCCCCATATAAGGGTCAGTGTTCAAAAGGCTTTGGATAATAAAGGGTTTGGCAAAGTGTGGATTTCCAAGGGACCTACAGGAAAAATGCCTGCATCTGTTTTGTGTCTATATATGTGAGTACCAGGAGACATAGGCACGCATTGAAACAGAAGCATCATCTTTGCCTTTATGCATAAGGCTTCTGTTCATCTGTGGTAGAATTCAAACTGGGTGCCATCATGGGTGCCAGCGTTTTAGTTGATGAAACTATTTCTTTCCTCGTTGAAGGAAAGCTGTGTACCATAGTGCAGCAAGAGGAATTCTTTGTGGGTATTGGATCGGAAGGATTGGTTTGCACACCAAAGGGATAGGAGCTTTGTATTCAATATTTGCTCAATTTCTAAGCAAGAAGAGTACTGAATAAGCAAGTCAGTGAAGGAAAGCTGGCTCTGAAGAGTAAACAAGTTGAAAAGGCTGCAGCCTACTGTTTATTTTTTTTGTCACTTTGCAGTCAGTTTTCCGGGTTAGATTTTAATTAAGCAATCTGTATTAGGAACATTTATTTTTGAGAGACCTTAAAATATTCATGTGTCTATGAACAATGAAGAAAATGCAGAAGATGCAAGTTGTTCTTTGCCCAAGTAGGATCAGAAGAGAAGAAAAGAAACTTAGGTATGATATTCTTTTTCCATGCAACACTGTAGTTCAGCTTGTGACAACTTCTAGTTTTGGATTTACTTCATTTGAAATATGTGAAAAGTGTACAAACTCAACTGATACAGCCTTGAAAGATCACAATGTAGTTTCTTCAGTATTGAAAAGCCATGTAAAGAGTAGAAAACATTTTTATTTGTCAGGCTTTAACTTCCTCCTGTTGGCTGAATGACACATTAGAACTATTAATCAATGACACATCTTTCTTATTTAATCCTACAGGTATTTATTTGTTCTACAGCTAAAACTGGATATTCTTAGTGGAAAGTAAGTATTCCAGATAAACAGCTTTTTAAAGAATTACAGTGTGTTTAGCATAGGACTTATTAAACTTATATTTGGTTAATTAATACATTTTGTGAAGTAATGTAATGTTTTTTTTTTTTCTCTAAAATATTCCTTTTCTATGCATGAGTAGCAGCAGAGGAATGCTTAAATAATGTAGTGCTTATCTCTTGTAAATTTGCTGAAAATCTTCTAATCCTTTTTCACTTCCTATCCCAAGCATTTGCAGTTTCTCACTGTTGGGTATATGAGTTATCTAGTGTCAGCTAAGGTTTTGACAATGCATTTCTCTTATGGCAGACTGGAATGTCCGTTTGACACAGCCGTCCAGCTGGCAGCTTATAACATGCAAGGTGAGTAGGTAGGAGCGGGGAAGGATGTAGTTGCATGAACAGCTTTGTGTACTCTTATTACCTCATTTAGTCTGTCATTGTTACATCCAGAAAATAAGTTCTGCCCAGACGTTAGCAATCCGGTGTGAAACACAGCTCTTTTTGATTATAATTTTGCTGAGAGTGTATATAGAAAATTACTTGATTCCTCAGGAAACAAGCAAGGAGGTTCTGAATATAAACAGCTTTGCCCTAAACTTGTTTTCTCAGGTGCTTGTGTGCAAACCTGTTCACTTTCACACAAGATACAAGGTCTGCAGTCTTCCTGAATTGCTTTGATGTAGTAATGTGGTTCACTTTTTTCCATCATGTAGTTTCTGCCATGTGTTTTCTTTGTTGTACAAATCGAGTACAAAATTATTTTGGTTCTGCACTCAATTGAAAAGTCCTGTATATAAAAAGCACCAGCTTTATACTGCAGCTTATTTGTATAAACACGTTAGCGACCCATGTCTCATGCTTGTACTTGAGCATTTATGATTGAACTGCACTTGTTGATATTTCAGATCCTTCTTCAGCCAAAAGAGGTGACATACTCTGTATTTTTTTCCTCAGCTATACAGCACTATGCTTGAGTCATCTGAGACTCTTAGTAATGAGTTGTCTTTGACTTTTGATTCCAGCTGAGGCTCCAGCTGCTCTGAGAGCTGTGATCTGACCTTCAGTTGCTTGTATAGGTTGTACAACATTGATCTTCATGGCCAATGTCTTCTGTTGTTTGGATGAGGGTGTGATCTTAACAATAGTGAAGTTTGCTGTGGTTTTGAGAAGGGAAACTCACTAAAGACAGAGGGGACGCTTGAAGTTGTAGAAATGTCTGCTAGAGTAGGCTTTTGGATCCTTATTGGAGGATATAGCTATATGGCCTTATTCAACTCATTTAATCAGTCTACATAAAAACCCAGAACTTCTGCTGTAAAGCTGGTGTACACTCCTCATTGATAAAGAGGGAATTTGGAGATGCGCAATGCATTTGTGCTGCACAAATTCTCTACGCATTTATCTTGTAAAGCAATGCGTTGTTATACTTACTTTGCAGGAGTTAGGTAACAGGACTAAGCCACTGAAACTCTTTTCTTACAGATACTTTCCAAAACACATTTTGTTCTTCAGGCAGGAACTACTAATGGCCCTGATCATGTGTAGGTATAGAGAGTTGGGATTAAACTGTAAAGATACCTGCCTATTTAACCTTCTCTTTTTTTGTGGAAGGAGAACAGTTAGAATACTTTCCATAGTTAAAAATATTAGCATTGTAAGAGCCTTAAGATACGGGTTCAGTGGGTAAGTTTTTGGAAAAACAAAGTGATCTAATTAGGCCATATATCCATTGCTTTTTGTGTTGGTCTTTTCTTTCTTCCCTCTGCAATGAGGCCCGTAGCAAGGCTTTAATCTTCCTGTCTGACAGCTGTGTACTTTTATTTAAATCAGCTGGAACCTAAGCTGGCTTTGACAGCATTCCTTTCAACAGAGGCAGGCATTTTAGTGGGAGTAAATTATTATAGAACTACAGACTTCCTCAGTCAGCATTTAAAAAAAAAAAAGAAAGAAAAAGGAGGGGGTGAAAAGACTATTATTATGCTTGCAGTGTCGAGAAAGCCAAGAAACAGGTTTGTAGATGATACATAGGGGTTTTTTGTACCTGTTGAATACTGTGTGTATGTATTTGACTTTTCCAGGTCTTCCTGAAGATGTCACTATTATTTTTCCTATACAAACATCTATAATTTCTTTTTTTCAGACAAAACAATTATTGGCCTGTATCAGATACCCAAGGTCCAAGTTGTAGAATCATTCCTAATTTTTTTTATAGGAGCTGAACATTAAGAAGCCATTTGAAATTAGTGGGAGGAGCAAATGCTTAGTGACTCTGAAAATCAGGACATTTTTATAAATATTTCTGATTATGACTTCCAGCATTTTAGGCATACATCAGTCTTTAAAAGCTGGATTTGTTAGCATCCATGGAAAAAGGAGGTTGTGTTTTTGATGTGGCACACCCATTGACAAGCATGTTCCAGTATGCGCTCTCAATATCATCTCTCACCGCCCCTGTTGAGCGTGCAGCAGTGGACTAGATGAGCCATTTGACTGACCCAGTAGGGCACTTACTATTTGTCACTCTCCTTTTCATCTAAGAACGTAACAGCTGCATGATTGTGCCCTGACACAGAGTAATTTTAGCAGGACAAGAGGATTTATAGTTGTAAGAACAGAAATTGATTTTTAGAATGGACAAATAGTTTTATGAAAAGTGTGAGAACTGGTTTTGCTCTATACAAATCTCAAGAGATTTTGTTTTAATAATTTAAGGCAAAATTCTGTTGTAACTTTAGTCAGCTGTCGTCTTAGTAGAGACTTCAGTGATAAAAATGTTGAAAACTTTCTGCAAGAAAGAAAGAAGGTGAATTTCACAGGTGTTGATAACTTCAATTTATAGGAAGCTTGTTAACGAATATATCAGTAGCACTCTGTAAAAATTAATCCAAAGCTTTTGTACGATGACCACAACACGACCATTTGTTCAGTGTCTGTAATTTCCCTGTAAAAAAAGGTGACACTTACAATATTGGGAGGACTGGAAGAGAAGGTGGAACGCAAAAAGAAATTCAGTATTTTAGATTAACTAGAAAAGTATGCAAGGGTCCTGTTAATATCCACTCTCCATTGGGAACATTGCTTGACAATGCTGTTCTTTTGTAGCTGAACTTGGAGACTACGATCCTGCTGAACATGTCCCTGAACTGGTGTCTGAGTTCAGATTTGTTCCCACTCAGACTGAAGAGATGGAACTAGCCATTTTTGAGAAATGGAAGGAATGCAGGTACTAGATCTTCCAATGCATGCTAACCAACTGTTTGCGCTGATTTTTCTCTGAAGAGAATATATTGAAAAGATGCTGCTGATGCTTCTTCTGGGGTCTTGTTCAGAAACATAGTGCTCATGTGGTACTCTTGTATGTTGTAAGAGGATACAATGTGAAAAGTGAAGCTTTCTAAAGATCTGAGTAAAATGATGAGGTTGCAGTATCTTGAAATGCAGTAATTTTTGCAGCAGCAGTTTCAGATTAAAACTTACGAAAGTGACCTTGATGTTGGTGAAAGCGAACAAGTGTCAGCAATGCTTAGGTTTTTCACAAACTCTCAGGAATTTCTTTTCCTCCTGCCTCATATACCAGTTTTCCCTTTCTGTGCTTTTTCAGGCATCTACCTAACAGCAAAACATTTATTTCAGGGGGCAAACTCCAGCACAGGCTGAAACTAACTACTTAAACAAAGCTAAGTGGCTGGAAATGTATGGTGTAGACATGCACATAGTCAAGGTATGTTTAACTACAGCTTGGTGACCTTTGGAAATGATAATGTTAGCTTTGTAACACTTTTCATCACTGGTTTTGCTTTGAGGGGTGGGGAAGGAATATTGTACTCATCTAAACTGTGTAGCAAGTGATCTGGCTTTGCATCAACATTCCACTTCATCGTATGGGTTTCTAGAAGGTATACCTTTAGTCCAAACACATCTGCTCTGCGTTAAACATGTGATTGGTGTGGCAGTATGTACTACAGTTTGTATTTAGACTAAGAGCTATGTGAAAATCATAGTAATTAAATTAAAATTGGCTGGGGTCCAGTCAGCTACCAGCTGAAAAAGTGCAAGTAAAAATAGATCTCCTGTGCAGAAGGAAGTGCAGAAAACTGCACAAGGTGGTCCTTATTACACATACAAAGCAAGAATCTTCAATTTTCCACTTTAGTCAGCCTTATTGAAGGGTTGCAAACTAGAAGAATCCATTGCGTAAGATGTTTGAAACACCAGACTTTTGTTATATAAAATAAGCAGATATATGTTTAATTGTAACACGGGGCAAATAAGCTACATTAATCACTGGAGTAATTTGGATAAAGGGTTGAACACCAAAATGAACGTAATGTTTATTTTGTGGCAATTAGGCAAGAGACGGCAACGATTACAGCTTGGGACTGACACCTACCGGAGTTCTTGTCTTTGAAGGAGACACAAAGATTGGTTTGTTTTTCTGGTAAGCTCTCTGATTGTACGTTAAAAGGTATTTTAGATTTGTATTCTTTTGTTTCTTTTGCAGTAGCCAAAAAAAAAAAAAAAAAGTTTGGGATATGAGAGCACCATAAATACGATAGGTACCTGTGGAAATATTCTGTAGCCTGTGAGTGTTTTCATGGTGTCCAAAAATATTCTTTCATCTTTTAACAGTGTTGGTTGATATGTTAATAGACTGTATATGTGTGACATGCTAGAGGCAAGTAAAAGATGGAATAACTTGGGGACGCTTGTGTTTTGTTTTGGTTTTTTTTATTGTATGTTTGTTGTTGTATTTTGCACTGGATGGCTTTGGAAATAGAGTATGCACCCAGTCAGTGAAATGAAGCTTCTTCAGGCATTCTAGCCAAGTGTTACACCTTACTGTTGAAAAAGAGGCAGAAGCAATAGTACTAGAGCAGTTTTTACATATAATGTCATCTGGGCAGGCTTTTCATTAAGAAAATGTCTCTTTGTGCCCTGTAAAAGGGCAGAGATGTCCCTTTCTGCCCATCAATAAGGACTAATTAAAAACAAAAAAACCCAAATACCCTTTCCCCCACCCCAACCCCCCTAAAGTAGATCTCTATATAGTCAGGGGACATAGACCTTCCTTTAGCGTTTATGAACATGTGCTTCTTTATCTGTCAAATACCTGAAATAACACGCCATGGTTTCTTGGAAACACTCTGGTGAAATTTTGCAGGGCTTTACGCTGTGTAAAGCAAGGTGTTTTGGGTCTGGGTACACAGGCGTTTATGGATCTTTAAGTGCTTTATTCTGTAATTACTATCCAGTTTTTCAGAACTGTATACAAAGAATGGATAGGCAGATGATGAGGTGATCTTTCATCACACGAATAGTTAGTTTGGGTTAGCCCAGTCCATTTTTACAAACTTCTCAGGAAAACACTCACTTTGTAGCAGAAATGTTGTCTGTGTGTCTTGTCCATCCACCATCAATTCTGGGTATTTTTTAGGCATATGAGGGGGGAAGTGGTTGCATTTTTGTATCATGTTGTGTTCACATTGTTCTCTTTGTGTTTTTCTGAAATCGAGTCATAGGAATTGATCTGTGATATATTGTTCAGTGATTTACGTTTCTTTGATAAAGCAGAATTATTTTGGCCTGGCTTTGTGTCTTTTTGAGTTCAGTTTTGTGGGCTTGTGGAAGAGGAGGCAAGCAGCAGTATTTGGGTGAAGCTAGATTTCAGTTCAAGTAATTATAATTTTAATTTCTGGTAGAATTATCTGTTTAGAAGTTGCCAACTTCGTATCCTCAAGGTTTCTAATTAAATCATAAATTTTGAAGTAATACATTGGTATCCACACTATAATCAAGCCCTACTGCATGAACGTAAAACACTCACAAAAGCAAAAAAAATATTTGATAGAGAGGCTTGGACCTGCATGTTGAACATACCTCTCGGTGAGTTACTAAGAGTTAGACATAACCTGTGTTTTCTGTTCATCTTGCAGGCCAAAGATAACAAGGCTTGACTTCAAGAAGAACAAACTCACTCTAGTTGTTGTTGAAGATGATGAACAGGTAGATAACTATTTGTTTAGTTACATCTTGGTCTTGATTATACAGTACTAGTTTACATACTCCTGATTTCTTTCTTTGTATTTAACTTTTGAGAATTAACGTGCAAGATTTTTCGTTGTGACTTGGGGGTGGAGATGGGGAATGAAGGGACTTAAGTATAAGATAAGTAGATTCAATTTTTTTTTTTTCCCCTCACTCTGTTTTTAAAATGGGAAAACCTGGTGAAACTAATGTAGGCCAGGTAATTTGGGAACAGTGTGCTTTTTTTTGCAAGAAAGTTTAACAAAAGGCCAGGTAGCACACTTAATTAATTCCTTAAGCAGATGCCAGAATTGTTCCCCCGGAAGAAATCTCAGAGCTGAGACTATAAAAATGTGAGTATTGGTAATGTGAGAAAATCAGATTTGGAAGCGAGACGATGTTAGCCTCACCAAGAAGTACCTTCCTACTATAATAATAATGTCTTTAATTTGTAGTTATTCAGAAGTTTGACTTGTTAAATGTATGGGTTCTGGCCCATTCCATCTTCAGACAATGGAGCAGTTGTTTGTTAAAGCTTCTGAAAAGGTTTATTTTTCTGCGTTAAATATTTTTTTAAACCTACATTTCAGTATTCATAAAAAACAAATTTTATTTGGCTTGTATTGAATTGTAGCTTTGACTTGTTCAAGCCCCTTATAAATCGTCCCTTATAAATCGTGTGCTTTAAGGGAAAGGAGCAGGAGCACACTTTTGTCTTTAGACTGGATCACCCCAAAGCCTGCAAACACTTGTGGAAATGTGCAGTGGAACATCATGCCTTCTTCCGGCTCCGAGGTCCTGTCCAAAAAAGTTCAAGTCGATCAGGCTTCATTCGGTTAGGATCCCGGTTCCGATACAGGTCAGTGTCATCTGTCGTTTAGCATGTATCTTCTGCTGTTTCTTGCTTTTCTTGGATCATGTGTGGAGACGGGAGAGAACTTGGTATTCATTCACCTAGGACATACAGAGCAGTGAAAATTGCAAGCTGAGTGGTTGTATTGTTTTATTAAATCATATGTGTTTTCCCCCTGCTTTTTCTGATTTATTTTTAGGTAAGTCTGATCTGTACAATAGGAAACCAAGGGTTTCTCAACATGTTTATGTTCCTTACCTAGCATATAGTACACTGCGTTTTATAGATCACTTCATCTTGAAAGCCCACCCCTTTTTAAATCCATCCATAGAGGATGGACGATTGACTTGCACAGTTGAGACATTGCAAGTCTTGTGAGTCCTGAGTTCCTGCCCGCGTGAGTGATCGTAGTGCTTCAGAAGCCTTAAATAATGCCCGTTCCATGTTATGCACTGGTAGTGCCTGGAACAGACTTCTGAATGGTGTGTGATCCTAGACTAGCCTGCAGGATGCTGTCGGTTGTCCCACTAGAGGTGGTGAGAACACATGGAAGGGGATGAGGCATGACCCCAGGCTGTATGCGTATACTTTGCTTCCATTTCCAGGAACTGTAGCAATACCATCTGGTCTGCTTCAGAAAGGGTCAATGGTACCAAGGAGTCAGCAGAACATGAGGCTGCTACTGCCTTGGGGGCAGAGTCTGGCCAAACTTGGGGAAAAAAGTCTTGACTGGGAACGAGAGCATCTAGAGATGCTGGTTTTTAGTCATATCGTTATCTTTCTCTATGATCTTTGGCAACATACCTTAAGTTTTACTCTCTCCTAGAATTTTCAACCTCTCCCAAATGGCATGATCACAGAAATGCACAAATGGCAAATGTACTTCTTCAGTAACGTAACGTTTAAGGAGTCATTGCTTCAGCTTTTTGTCTTGGGAAAACAGGATGAAGATTGGGATGTTTGTAAAACTCCAACCCTTTTTTGTGAACGGCCTTCTGAGGTGTTAAGTTTGAGGGTTTTTTAAATAGAACTGAGATCAGATTATTAAGCTATGAATTTAAAGTAGAAATGTGATGTATTGATGAGCAGTGTCTCTATTTTGTCATTAAAAATAAGTGATGTATTTTACTGTTTTGTACTTCTACGTGGCGTTGTTAGTGGGAAAACAGAATATCAAACCACCAAGACCAACAAAGCCAGGAGATCAGCATCCTTTGAAAGGAGGCCCAGCAAGAGATATTCAAGACGAACACTGCAAATGAAAGGTAAACTATTGACCTTCAATTTTGAGAAGTGTAATCCATTGTGAGAATCAAGTAATCCTGTCCTTTAAAGGTACGGTGTAGGAATTCTTCTGTAGCTGTTTGGCCTCCTCTTGAATACTGAAAATTAGATTTTCTTCAACTTACTTGGGAGACCACATATATTTATCAGAAAAAGCATTTGTCCAAAGCATGTCATTCTAGTTTGCCTAGCAGGTAAAACACCCATAAATATTGCACAATAGGTCTCTGTATGAAGATGAAAAACATGGATTCAGGAAACAGTGATATATTAATGGTAATATTATAAAGTTATTAATCAAGTTTTAAATTTTTATCACGGAGATACTTTCATTGTTCTTAGGAGTTGCACTCTGTTGTTACAACCCAACAGCATGTGATACTCACGTTGTCTCTTATTCCCACTTTTCCATAGGTCACATGTGACCTCCATGCATGCTTTCAGATACTTGCTTAAATCCGTCTCTGGTTTGCTCTTCGGATTTTTTATTTTATTTTTCCAGTTTAGAATTTTATTTTTCACACTTACATGGGATACATGCAACTTCTGCTCTTTTAGTTGCCTACTTTTAGGTAGTGCTACACTATTATTGTTAATATGTGACTGATAACCTAATTACAAATTAAATTTTAATTAACACTTTCTATTTTGCAGCACATTCTGCTAAACTTGAAGAAACAAGGTAAGATGCATTCTAATATTTAAATTTCTCTTTGATGTTTGCCACCTGTACTTGAGCACGTGTGTGCTAAAGATTAGTTGAATGCAGAGAGTGTTAACCTCTAAACTGTGGTTTTGCGGCAGGTTTTGTGTTTGTTTGCTTTACATAAAACTTACTGTTCAGAGCAAAGTTCTGCGGTTGCTGTCACATTGAAGATTTTGCCAGACTTGCTTACTAGCAGGCAAAGATGTCTGTTTATGACTAACTGCGATTCTTACTGGATACAAGCTGTAGTTCTGTGTGCCGCCATGTAAAGAGCTCAGGTAAAAAGCACGTGAGGATCTCTTCTTTCTGAGATCTGCCTGCTCTGGCTGTGTCACTGAAATACATCATCAAATGAAGTTCAGAGACAGGGAAAATACAGTAAAATAAATGTTTGAAATATTTTGATGGGTTTTTATATTCTGTACTATACTTGCATTTATTTTTCTATACCTAAGGATTTATTTTTCTACATTTATACTAAATTATTCATGACCAACATTGAGAGAGAGGCCTTTTGGTTCTTTATTTCTGTATAGAGTACTTCTGCATGTGTAGGTTCATACTTGCTGTTGCAATCTAAAATACTCATTAATTGAATCACACAGGCTTCATGCCCTTCCTTAAGGGAAGAGAGGAAACTAGGCTGAAAAGAATTACCTGGTAGTGAAGGAACTATGTCACTCGGTTCTGGTTTCTGTCCTTTGTCCTAACGACTTGTGAACACTGCAGTGATAAGTTGCAACCAAATTATTTTTAAGAAGTAGATACTCATAGATGCTAAGCAGTAAGGAATGTCAAAATAACATTTCAGAGCGACAGCCTTAATACAGCGATACATTTTTCTGTTTGTAACAGCAGGATTGATTCTTGCATGAGACTGGGAGAAGTCTGGGAGGTGTGGTGACAAGGCTGCAGTTACTTTGGGGGGGTGTCTCTGTCTTTGCATCCTGCTGTATTGTCCTCTTCTATAAAATGGGAAAGTTCTCTTCAACACTGTCATTAAAGTGTTTAAAGATCCTCTGCGTGCGAAATGCGACTGATTAATTAGTACTCTCATCATGCTGTGTTGTCATGCCCTTTTCTGAGTTTCATGCTGCTTAGGTCATTGTGAGAGTGGGAAGAGAAACTTCATGTGCAGTTTCTCCTTCTGATAAGACCGGCAGTCTTCTGATCTGCGCCTAGGCGTGGCACTGTTACGTTAGTCTGCGGAGCAATCTATGCCGTTTCTGAAACTCTACACTCGAGCGTTGCTAATTGAAATGCATCATGAAAGATGTATGTTTGCCATTCTTTTGTGTTAACACAGCACTGGGGAATGTGCTACCCAGAAGGCATTCCTTAATATTTCTGGTAAAGCTGCACTATTCTGTGGCAACCTCCATGTTCTCTCAATAGAGAAGGCGCGAGGTTGGGAAACAGGCAAGGAGCAGCTTGTTTGGTCTTGATATTATGATATTTAAGTAAAATAATTGTAAAGAATCACTGAAGTAGATACAGAGATCTATTTGAATTGTCAGCTTGCCAGGTTGGATAGCTATTGTCCAGACTGTAAATCAAAAGATTAATGAGTTATAGGAGACTAGAACCATTTCTTAAAAGATTAGAAGTCTGGGAAAAAGTTTGCTTTTCATGAGATTTATACTGCATGTTTATTGTGCAGGGTGTTAATGCTTTTAAGTCTCTAACGTGAAAATGTGAAATGTCCCTTGCATATTCAGAAATCTTCAGGAATAGGGATATGGGTCTTAATTTATTAAATATATTAAATATTTAATATAAAAGTATTATTAATGCTGTGCTGAGCTGCTGTGCATGTAATTTTGAATGGCTGCTTTTAAGACTCTGAAGCAGTAATTCAGTCCAATAAAGGTTCTGTGCAGAAAAAAATCATGAATTTTTCTGATAAACTTTGTGATGTGAAATTTCAAATCAGAAGAGTCCTAGTTATGGAACAAACATAACATCTACAGCACACGGGTGAGGTTTTGAGAATGTTACATTTTGCTGGGTCTTCAACTGAAAAAAGCATATCGGTTTTGCTTTAAAAGTGCCGCACCTTTCTGCTGAATCAGGAAGACTTTCTAAACCAAACTGGTTTAGGAAAGGAAGAGGAAAAAACAGATAAATTACAGATGAACTTACAGTTGGAGCAAATAAAACATAATGCGATACCCTTAGTTACCTAGAATGAGGCAGCTGACCTAAAACATAAGTTTTTAAGTTTTTTGAAACCATTTAAGTACNAGTATCTTTGTGTGAGAGTTATTATCCAAGCATGTTAATTCTGTATGCTGAGTAACATTAAAAAAAAAAAAGGGGCAGGGGGGGAAGATGTAATTCATCTGCACCTATGTTGATTCCTAGTTACGGTATTTTTTTCTCTGAAAGAGGGGAGTGCACTGGCAAATTAAAGAATATACTATTAGCAAAAAATCAGTGTTTTCTGAGTTTGAAAAGGAAATCAGACGCACGTGTCCCCTTAGTACTTGTACACAGAATACCTTGTTTCGCTGAAAAGGGATATTAGTGTAAGATAACTCTCCTTCTGAGTACAAAAAAAAGGACTTGGAGTTTGAAAAGACCTCACCTTGCTTTCTGGAGTATTTCAGATGCCGAGTGCAACAGAAAGGGTTGGAAATCTTGGTGGAAACAGGAATCTGGTTTGTTTTAACATTAAAATACTCAATCTCTGCTGATAGGTTGTTGAGGGCTTTTTTTCAGGAGCAGGTCTGTTTCAAATGACAGTCCAAAGGTCTGGAACCCAACCCACAGAAGGAAAACCTCACTGCGTGAATTTAGAAAGAACACAGCAGGCCATAGCTTTTGACTGAAATCTTTGAGCAGCTTTAGATTTGTTGTTACGATCCCAGTATTGTGCGCAGTACTAGAAAAGACTGGGCATAGGCACCCAGTGCTGTGGAAGTGAGGGAAGACAACAGCCTTGCTTTAGCTTTGTGCTTAAGGAGAAGTGGTGACATGTTTTGTTACGTGTAATGTGTCAGCGCTTCATTAATGTGTGTATAGTAACTTAGTGGTTTATGTTCTGTCTCTAAAGAGCTGGAATGCAAAGCCAAACCTGCCTGTCCTAACAGCGGTTCCTTCTGCCCCAGTCTTAGTGGAAATAGCAAACCTCCCAAGGAGCCCAGGAGCCAGCCAGCAAGACAAGAAGTGGTATGTTCTGCTTTGCTGGGAAATGAATTTTGCTTGTTTATGCATGACTTGAATGCCTGTTTCTTTATCTGCACTTAAAAAAGCTACCTTCCTTGTATCTTTAACGTAAGTTGACAGTCAAGTTAGTGATGATGCAGCTGATTTGCTGCTGTGAGTGTAGTGTGGGGAGGTGAGGACAACAGGCTTAGTCACTGCCAACCAAAAGAAAATTTCTTCAGGGGTTGAAGAAACGATTGCATCGGGAACAGCATTTTCAAGTCTGGAGAGAAGCAGGGTCCTCCTCATCTGCCATAATACTCCTTGTAACCCTTTGGCTTGGTATCATGGGGCCCAAGGACTTACCGTGATCCTTAACAAAGTGCAGAACCTTGTAAACCAGTATCCTTGTGAATCTCTTTTGAACCGGGCAAGCTGATTTTTTCTTACTGTCTTGGGTAGAATGGGAGCTTGAGGAAAGTGACACAAGCTGAAGATAAGAGCTTTGATTTCATGTAATCTGAGTATTTATTTTGTGAATTGGATGCATCTCAAAATGAGGATGACTTGTTTGAAGATAAATATGCATATACTTTATTTTTTCTTAAAGTAATTCTATATCGCAAAGCTATTTCAAAACCAAAACTGGCATATATGAACTCAATAATTGTGCACATGTTATCTTAACTTTTTCAGCTTCTTGTGCATTCAGAGGCAGTATGGCTTATCCGAGAAGGGTAATTCTGGTTTCTGCAAGACTCTCTAGGAGCAGCAACAATGGAATGGAGCAACACAAAAGCTCTTATTCTAAGCAGTTTCAGCCCTCAAGAGAAAAGCTCTTCTTCCATTCTCAAGCATATGAACCTACTTTGCTTCAGTGTCTCTAAAAGGAGATATGTTTCTAACAGCGCAATGATAAATGTACTTCAATTTTGTAAATCACATAGATTAAAGACTTTTAATACTATGGATTTTGGATTATAAGGGGGATGATGATTCTACTTTCTGTGTTGCATTTTATTGAAGTTCCAGTCAGAACATATGATCAATGCTGTTTTTCTTTCTTTTGCCCTTGATTTGTCTAGTATCTGAAATCTGTGCTTGTCTATGGTGAGATCCTGTTGATCGCTCGATTCCTTCCATGGTGGTGGGTGAAAGGTGGTGGTTTCTTTATTCTTCAGCATTCTCAATATGGTTTTATTTTTATTCTTTTGGTCTAATTGCAAGATGCGCGCTAAAAAGCGGTGTTTCCTTTGGTGGAAATGTTTGACTCTTGCTCCAAACAGCTCTTCTTGGGTAACTGATTCGTGCTAGTGTCCTTGCCGGTATTTGCAAGGCTTCTGTCACTTATTGAAATCCCGCTGCTTTTGTCAGAAGCAGAGAGGACTCTGTAGACAGTCTGTTTCAGTTTGGGTCTTGGTACGTCTGTTTTAGGATTAAGAACTTTAGCCTGTCTGTCTTAACATTGTCAAGGAATCTAAGCTTACGTGCCAGCTGCCACAGATGTGGCCTTTCTATAGAAGAGTGGGAGTGAATATAAAATACACCTGCATGTAACCCAAACAGTATGCCATAAAGAATCTTGGCAATTGATGCATTTTAATCAAGAGTGTAATGCTTGTACTGTGTGTGTGTTATGTTTCTTAGAGGCATTATTATTATTACTATTATTTATTATTATTATTATCGAAGGCATTTGTCTTCTGACAAAGGTTTTAATGTGTTCACTGGCAACAACACTGCCTGTAATAAAGGGCACATCCAGCTGCAGGAAGGAGACAACAGTTTGGAGCTGAGTCAGCAATTGAGCTACATTCTGGTTTCCTAGCTGGGAAGTGGGGTTGGGTTAATGTAGTTTCCAGAACATACGTATTTATTGCAGGGACTGTGACTTTGCTATTGCGCCTTCAAATCTTGATGTCTTGATGCTGCTAACAAGATCTCTTTTCAACTGCTACTGTCTTTAATTGGCCTGTTTCTGCATGAATTATCTTTGCTTTCTGTCAGAAAAATAGTCGTCTTTTAGAGAGAGTTTGCCAAGAATTGTTGAGAACACCAAAATCTTTTGGACTGGGGATTTTGTAGATGGTTAGATTGAAGGGGTTTAGAAATAAGGTCCTGACCTCATGAGTTTCTGTGCTCTGCTTGGCAGATGCCTGTATTGGCTACCTTGCAGCTTAGATCCCTTCCTAATGTCAATGTTTCCTTTAATTTAAAATGTTAATGCTGCAGCTGCCAACAGCAATTGTGCCAGATTGTAGAAAGTACTCTGTCAGATAGGAAGGATTTTAGTGGTTTTGTTTTGTTTTTTTTTGTTGCTTCATTCTTGTCAAATTGTCAATACAGGAAAACCGTACTGCTCTGCATGATCTAGAATATGAGCTGCAGGGCTGGGAGGCCTAAAACACAATCAGTGTCTTTCTAACTTTAGTCTTTTTTCAAGAAGCTGTTTGTGTCTGTGCTAAGATAGGACAGGAGACAAAGGTCTAATAAGTTTTTCCTTATTGTGGAATCAGTAGGGGATTTTTTTTTTTTTTTTTGCTTGCTAGTGGATGTAACTTTCCCTTAACTACTTAACTTAGAGAAATGGGAAAATAATATAACAAACTGCTGAGGATTAGAGCCTTCAGTATTCATGGATCACTTCCTCAGCATGCTTCACAAAACCCAAAACTCTGAATTTACCCATTGGTGACCTTTATATAAATCCTCTCTCTTTTCTAAAGGAGGACTATCCCTGAGCGTTAATCATTTACCGCTGTTGTGACTCCTGCATACTTTTCTGCTTCCCTGCCTTAACGTGTCTGTGATCTTCCAACTCGTGCGCTGGCTGCTTGGCTGTTGGGGCAGGGCTGGGAGTGTTAAACCGGCTTTCTGGAACATGAGAAGGTGGAATTGGAGCTGGGGGCTGTCCAGGACCCATCTAGATGAACAGTAACAATGTTTAGATCGGTGTCCATATTTTTTTTTTTAAAGTTTTTTAAAATTCAGCTGTTCATTAAATTGCTTATTCCTGCTGCTTTGGAGATACTTGTGCCTACAGCCTTACAGTTTTCTAACTAAGGGCTCCTGCATAAAAATACTTTTCCAAAAACTGTTTAAAGTGATAAGTGTTCTCCCCTGCTCCTCTTTCTTGCTTTTGGAGGACATCATTCCAACTGTGGAATAGATTAGCCATAACTGTGCATGGCATTTCTCTGGTTTTGATTTAGGAATTCAAAATTTACAATTTATGAACCATTATGCCTTCATATGCAAAATTAGAAAGCAAGGCCTTAGTTTGTATTGTGACATCTTTTAAAATGGTTCTTTTTCTAACTAAATTTTTTATGTTAATCAAGTATAGCTAAAGTCAGCTTCTTCAGTAGTACTTAGTCCCTTAGTCATCTAAATTGTGAATGATTTGTGAGTGCTCTACTGTTTGCTCCTGTGCAGTAATGCTCATTTTTCTGAGTTTCTATTTTCTTCTTTTTTTTTAACTTGCATCAGAATCTACATTTTCCAGTGACTTTGAAAATTGATGTTGCTTATAGATGCTTGTTTCAGGTGTACATTTGGACCCTGCCACTTAAACCCTTTCAGCTTCCCACAAATAAAATGCGGTGTATACTTGGGAGGTCTCTTCCTCCATCACATTATTTTCTCCCATCTGTAAAACACGCATGGTTCTTGCTCAGTTTTGTGAAGTGATTTGAAATATGAAGTGCTTTTCATTTGGTAAGTGTAGACAATGTATACATGAGATAGCTTAACTTGTCATTTCAGACATCCGCAAAAATGTGCGTGATACTGAGCAGCAAAAGGGGTTTATTTGACAGTGTCATCATGTACACGTATACTTGCATGCCTCTTTCCTTCAGTATTTACCTTCCAGCTATGCCCTTTTTCCTTGCCTTTTTGCATTGATCTTCTTGTCTTTGCCTTTGCTTTACTTTTCCACCCTCTTTCTCACCTGTACCGGTTTACTAATTGTGCCCCCTCCCGCTCCCCAATAATCCAGGCCCTTTGACGCTGCCGACCGCTGTCAACGTGGTGGAAGCCCGGGGGACGCGTGGGCCCCGCCGAGGACCCGCGCTGCGGACGGACAGTACACCGCTTTTGTCCATGAGCGCAATGTGAAGAATGCAGGAATGCATAGCGGTGCTGGCACCTATGCTGTCCAAACCACCATGACCAGTCTCTGAGACGCGGGCCCTTCTGGAGCTTGAGACTGCTTTCTAGCAGAGGCTGGAATATTACGTTTTGAGCTCTCTGAGATAAGGACAACGGACTCAAAACTGACTGGGAAGGGGGGGGGAAGCTTTTATTACAAAGGCTCTGTGTATCCTGCTGTTGGTATTTAGCCTTTAAAGAAAAAATAACATATAGACCAGAAGCCACCCATCGCTCTCACATTAAAATAAGTATATATGTCTTTTTGATTGTGTTAAGGTTTTTCGTAATGATTGAAAGATTTATGTTTTTTTTTTTTAGCTGGGCTTAACTTTGAGAGCCGTTCAGGAAGTCACATGTGTTATAAAACTACACATGCAACTAGTGGGTTATAATGTGGTTTCAAAAGTCTTAGAGGAGGTAACTGCTCCTCCTTTTGAACCATGGTTATTTAAAAATATCTAAGATAGATGGTTGATCTGAAAACTAACATTTTTATTTTTTTTTTAACAAGTCCTCTTCTGAAAAATATTGTTGGGAAATGGAGTAGAATTATTTTAATTTTTTAAGAATAAAATTATCAGAACTCCTGAAAATGGAAAGAGTAATAATTTTTTTTTGCTTTCTAGAAAATTTTCTTTCTTTTTGGCTGCTGTGATGCAGTTGAAATGAAACAGAAATATTTCCTGACAAACACCAGTCCTACCCTATGATTCACGAGGTTAATTGTTAAGTCAGAGGTTAAGACTCCAGCTTCATGGCTCATTGGTGTTCTCGGGGTCTTTAACAACATGAAGAACTACTTTTACCCTTGAATGCACTGTGTTTTCTTGTGTTTTCTGAAGTTAGCTGCTTTTAAATTGCAATATTCTTTTCCTATTAAAAATGAAAAGTTGGGTTAAAGCACTTCTAAAATTCATTCATGTTTGGATTTTAGGATAAAGAAAGTGTTTGAATATGTTTCAAATTTGCCCAGAAATACAAAAACATTGTTTTCAGATATCCAGCCCCAAGGAGTCAAGAAAGTAAGTCTCAGCCAGGACATAACTTCATATTGCCTAAGATATTTTGGCCTCCTCACCCTTGCATCTGACGGGGGAAGGAGTTTGCTAATAAAATATGAATCTCTATTTTACAACTCTGCTTAAAAAAAATAAAAGGATATGCAAGCTACAGACCTATGGGATCTACAGTAGTGATTAGAGCAATCTGTTGTATTATTTTTAGTTTTAGCTTTTGCAAGGTGTGGGTGTTGTAAACTTCTGGAGTGAAGCAAACCTATTTGTTTCTCTTATTATTTATAAAGTTGCATAAGAATATGCAAATGAAAACAGGTGTTTTAATGTTAGAATGATATCTAATTTCTGTGTAGATGAGGGAGGAGAAGCTGCTGATTTGAGTGAAGGAATTTAAGATAGTTTGGTATTTAAGATGCAAGAATGTTGTTGCAATAACAAATCACTGTTTTATTGCAGAGTTTTAAGTTCAGGTGTGCTTATGTAGTGGTCAGGCAATGGCACGTAGTGGCTGACACCTCGGCTATCAGAGAAGTTTTGTGTAGCTATCACAGAATTAAAGACTAGTTGAGGTTGGAAGAGGCCTCTGGAGATGGTGTAGTCCACCCCCATGCTGGAAGCAGGGTCAAGTAGAGCAGGGTGCCCAGGACCGTGCCAACCAGGCTTCGACTGTCTCCAAGGATGGAGACTTGACATCTCTCTGAGTGACCTGTTCTGGTGTTTGACCAGCCTCTCAGCAAAAAGGGGTTTTTCTTCTTGTGTTGAAGTGGAATCTCTTCTATTTCAGTCTGGGCCCATTGCCTCTGTCTCTGGGGTCCCTTGAGAAGAGTCTGGCTGTTGTCTTTACTCCCCCCATCAGGTTTTTATGTACATTGGTAAGATCCTGCTGAGCTCTCTTCCCCAGGCTGAACAGTGCCAGCTCTTCAGCCTCTCCTATGTCTGATGCTCCAGACCCTTTATTGTCTCCGTGGCCCTTTTGCTGCACTCCCTCGGGTATGTCCATGTCCTGGGGAGCCCAGGGCTGGGCACAGCACTCCAGGGGTGTCTTACCAGCGCTGAGTAGAGGGCTGGGTGTCCCAGCCCCAGCAGTGTGCTGAGTGTCACAGACTGGCCTGGGACTAACTGCAACTTTGGTAATTAAAGCTGTGGCTGAAGTTTTTGTAATACCTCTTTTGCAGAACTAGTTCAGATTCAGGATAGGGGAAGCAACCCTGGTTGCCTGAAATCCATCTACCTTGAGAATTGGTTTAGTATGGTGTATTTGTCATGTGGGTTTGAATCTTGCATACATCCTGAGGGTTGATTTTGCTCTGTGCCGGGTTTATTTTAGTGTAAATTCATTGACTTCCGGAGGATTATTATCCTGGTTTCCACTAGGGTAAGTGACAGCTCTCAATAGCAGACTGGGAAATTACAACCACAGTAGTACCAACAACACCGAGTTGCGTTTCCACAGGGACAGGTCATGTCCTCCAGGAAAAGAGACGTTCATGTGGAGGAAACACATGTCTTTCTAAATGGTACGGTGGTGACAAATCTTGGCTTAATATCCATAAAGGTTCTGCAGCCAACACCTTTCCCTAAGGGTGTTTCCTTTCCTTTCCTGTGGTTGTTGACTTGTGTATATTAGGCTGTGTCAGTATTTGGAATTATCTTCAAACAAATAGGAGAAAGCAAAAGTCTTGGAATGTGGGACTCAGGCTGCTTGATAAAAAACTGAATGCATGTGGACAGTCTTCATTTGTAGGATCAGACATTCCCAGGATTTTTTCTTTTGCTTCCCTCGCTTTAAAAGGAGAATGAAGGTTTTTTTCTGAATATTTTGCATTTTTGTTACAAAAAAAAAATCTGAAAAGATGACAGGCTTAAAATGACTATTCTTCTTACCTTCAGGTGCAACAATGAATGCCCCAAAATGAAACGAACAAAGAATTTCATACTGTTGTACTACCTTGCAGAGTCAGTGAGAGAAACTATTCTGTGTCACTACTCATTTGAAAAAATAAATTAGCTTGCGTAGTGCTCCATGCTGTTTCAAATTAGATTACTTGCAAAATAATTATCTCTTTTGCAGCTGGCTTGGATAGTTACTGTATTTGCAGATTGTATTTCACAAATGAGAATTAAGTATTGTTTTACTTTTCAACTAGGAAAGCAAAAAAATCATACCCTTGGTAACTGACAGCTCAGTCATGTTATATGTGTTGTATGCTGGATGGTACATCATAATATCAATATATTTGGCAGGCAAAAAGAAGAAATAATGCAGTAGCTAACTCCCTTAACTGTGGGAGTTCCCTGAGCACATAGTGACTTCTGTGTGATCTGTTCATGGGCTGACAAACCTTTCCATGCACTAAACCCCTTTGATTATTCATATATTTGTAATTATTTGTATTGCTTGGACTCCTGATATAATTTATAAGCTTTTCCTTCAGAATATTTCTTAAAATATGCTGATAGAAGTTGATTCTGGAGATATAAAGCCTGGCAGTTGCTACTATACAGGGCTCAAGTATCCCTTTGCATGCGGGTAAATATGGGAGTGTGGAAAGCTAATGCCTCTTTCATTCTTGAGTGCTGCACACTGACTGCTGTGCAAGTCCTGCTTTTCCTGGGAAGCCTTTTATGATTTCCCTTATGATTGGTGTGAGTTCATTCTTCTTTTGTAAGAGAAGTCAGAAATTCTGTGCAGGGATGAAAATAGTATCCTGTGCTTTTTAGTTCTGTAGTCTGGTCATTAATGAAGCTTATATGGTAGACTTCCCACTGATGCTCTGAAGTGGGTGAAGAATCTGGGTGGCCTCAAACAATTTGATGCTATTTGGGGAACTTGTCTTTTCTGCCTGCACGTTCCAGTGCCTGAGGGTCTCCGTAGTGTGACTTTCCTCTTGTGACTGCCTATCGCAGGGTGGCTCAGCAGGTGTTTCAGTGGGTCTGAAGGCAAAATGAGGTCAATCCCTACTTGAATCTTGGCTTAGGAGGCTTGAGTCTGCCTAAAATTGAGTTGGTCTCGGTGAGGCCCCGCTGTGGTGCGGGGGTGAAGCTGCAGGGACTCACTCTGGTTGTCCTTGCTACCTCAGCCAGTCCTCCGTCCCCTGGCACAAATGCCAATAAGGTTTTCTACAACCTTTCATCGCCTTAATGTTAGTATGCTGCTTTTGGAGCAACACTGGACACTGAGTGTGCTATTTGAATATGCCACCAGATCTCAAGACTGCCCTTATCACTAGCAGGCAGGTTTTTGAATCAACTCTCGTCTGTCTAGTAAATATTAGTGCAGTTGTCATGGAGGGGGGAGGGAAGCTCGTGTAATTATCCTAGCAATTTTCTAATGGAGATAAATTTCATTTTTCACTCATTTTCTCTCTGCTGTGCTGCACTGATGAGAAAGGCATTAGAAGATTACAGCACAAAGTGCTACTGGTGCTTTACCTCATCTCTTCTGTGGAGTTCATAGGAGCTTATACCTAGTGCCTTCAACATGTCATGGCATCAGCCCCTCTCTGTGCTGCAGGCACAATCTGAACTTCCTATACTGGTTGTCATATTCAACACGTGGGAGGCTATTTAGAGAAAACTGTCAGAAAACAGGAAGAAAAGTGTTGGCTTCGTGTGAAGATTATAAAACGTTCTCACTCTCATGCATAGGCATCCTCTGATAGTAAGGTACAGGAGTCAGTCTCATTTTCTTTGTTGCCTTAACTGGAAGAGCATCTCTTCCTTCCTGTTACTTCTAATAATTGAAATTCTCTGTATCCATCATCCCCCCCTTTGCCAGACTACCTGCAGCGTGCCATTGCCCATTGGTGGTTGTGGTGGGTTGACCCCGGCTGGGGGCCAGGTGCCCACCAGAGCCGCTCTATCACTCCCCTCATACACCAGACAGGGGAGAAAAAGTGTAACGAAAAGCTTTGTGGGTGGAGATAAGGACAGGGAGAGATCACTCACTTATTACTGTCATGAGCAAAACAGAGTGAACTCAGAGAGGAAATTCATCTAATTTATTCCCAACAGAACAGAGTAGAGGAATGAGAAATAAAATCAAATCTTAAAACACCTCCCCCCACCCCTCCCATCTTCCTGGGCTCAACTTCATTCCCAGCTTCAAACCTCCTCCCCCCCATCGGCACAGGGGGACAGGGAATGGGGGTTGTGGTCAGTTGATCACACGTTGTCTCTGCTGCTTCTTCATCCTCAGGGGGAGGACTCCTCTCATAGTTCCCCTGCTCCAGCCTGGGGTCCCTCTCACGGGAGACAGTCCTTCACGAACNGCTCTAACTGGTTTCTTTTTCCTTCTTAAATAAGTTATCACAGAGGAGCTGACTGGCTTGGCCTTGGCCAGTGGTGGGTCCATCTTGGAGCTGGCATTGGCTCTGTCAGACACAGGGGAAGCTTCTGGCAGCTTCTCACAGAAGCCACCCCTGTAGCCCCCCCACTACCAAAACCTTGCCATGTAAACCCAACACAGTGGTGCACAGAGCGGCTGTACAGTAGATTGAGAAGTTTCCTATTTGCTTTGCTAGTAGCTTCTTGTTCCACTGCTTTAAGAGAATCAAGCAAGTGACCTCAGTTTGCCTCATGGCAATTAATTGTCTTAAGATGATTTGTACGTTATTAGCACTAAAACGATGATATCCTGTAATCTGTTTCAGAGGTATATATTTAACATTTGGGTGCTTGAGTGGGAGGGAGGAGTTTTTTTTCCTGGAGCCTCTGGTGACAGCACAGGACTGCTTCCAGATTTCAGGGGCTGGAGGGAGGAGAAGCTGCTCTGAACTGTCAAGTAGGAAGCGTCTCTGTCCGGCAGAAGGCTAAGTCCTGCTGTGGGGGGTAGTTGCTTGGTATTGTTCTTGTGTTTGGGACAGGGCTTTCAAAAATGATAGAATTCTCTTCTTAAACCGATATTGCAACCAAACTGTATGTAAGTGTGATTGTTGCTTGAAATGGGCAGCAAAGTGCAGTTGTGTGCGCAGGTTCTCGGATTAACGTTCTGTTCTGCTGCAGCTGTTCTCTCCGTATTCGTTACAGTTTGTGGTTAGGATAGCTTTAGCTGTTCCTGAACTTTGAAGGATGAGATTCCTGACTGTTTGCACAACATAAGCATCATAATATAACTTTTGTTTTGGTAATTTTTTCTCTGTTTTCATTGTAAATACAGATGGTTGGACAAAATAAATAGGAGACATTTCCATTAGAAAGCGAAGACGGTGAAATAAGTGATCTTAACAGGGTACAAAGTACGTGCTGTGGTTCACTTAAAATATTGTGACCACTGTTCATGTTTCTGCACCCCGTTAATAAAACCGAAAGTAGTTGTAGGTATGCCTAACCATAACAGAGTGTCAGACCGACCTATGCAGTGTACCCCTCTGCCCTCTCTTCTGCTTACAAGTGTTGGGCGAAGTGCTGCACAAATAGCTTTTTGGGAACAGTATCAGCTTCCCTTCCCCTAACTTTTTATTTTTCTCGTGTAAAAATTGTAAAGTGTGCCTTAAGTTTGTTAGAAAAGAACCTGAAGATATTTGTTCCAAAAAGTGTATTTAATGGATAAAAACTTCCCTCTTCTTCTCTTCACTTTTTCCACTAATGAGACAGCAGGCAATGCAGACCTGTTCTGTTATGAAGTCAGTTCTTCTGCAGACATGAAATGTTCCTTTTTTTTTTTAACTCACTGAAAACCAATTTCTATTACTTACCTAATAGGGTAACTATTACACAGTTTTTACAGAATGTGTCTAGTTACCAGATAACAGATTGGGGGGGGCGGGGGGGGGGAGAAGGGGTTTTGTGGGGG
>VXBL01001733.1:43009-164472 GCA_013400195.1 Aramus guarauna
AGAAGAGATTTTGTGTGTGTGTGTGTGTGTTAAAGCTTTTTCTTGTTGCAGAAGGAGTAGTAACGTGGTTCTGCATATCTCTGCCCATTTTTCTGCCTTTGCAGCGTACCTCTTGTTGATTTGCTAGATAACACGGAGTTGCCAGAAACTTGTGTCGATGATGCCATAGGCTGTCCAGTTGTTGGCTTGGCAACAGGAGATTCAGAAGAGGCTGTTAGTTGCCCTCATCCTGGCACAAAGGAAACTGCTGCTGAAAAAGTAGACTCTGATCGTAAGCAAACTTACAGATTTTTACCTATTATCATGTTGTGTGGGGTCAAAGCTAATTGATTAGGTTGTTATGAGGTTGTTTCCTTACAAAAATCCAGAAATGTTTTAGAAAGCTCCTATAGATTACATGCATAAGGACAGTTTTACCCACCACTGGGACAACAAAGTCTGTCAGCTCTCCCTGTTTGGAAGCAGCTTATTTACAAGGATAGAGGTACAAAGGATAAGTCACAGTTCTTTGTGGGATCTGACTTTAGTCACAAATACAGTGAAATGAAGTGTAACCATCTGAGCAACTAACTTCTCCTGCTTGCTCGTTCGCTGTGAGGATGGCTGGGTAAAGGAACTTGCAGGAGTGCAGAGTGTTGTGATTAGATATGTACGGTCTGTAGGCTTGAAAGTTGCATTGAAAGTTGAGCAAGTTGCTTCTCCCCCATCCCTGTGATTTTTTTCCACAACTTTAAAACCATTTAATTTTTGTGCAGGAAGAATGCAAGTTAGAAAGTCAAATAACTCCACTGTGACATTAGCAAGGTGATATCTTTTCTGTCTTTTTCAGCATTTGAAGACACATTCCTAAAACTGAAGCAGCTGGAGACAGAGTGCAGCAGTCCCGTGCCAACTGAGCGTCTCAACATAAACATAAATGTACAGGTACTCGGGCTTCATTCCTCCTGGCAGGGTCCCTCAGTGTTGTTCAGATCATTCTGAAAAGTCTTCTGCTTACCTTGGTCCATTTGCAAGACTTTTAGGAATATGAGTGAGTAATTTCAAAGGATAGTAAAGGAGATACAAGTGATTTGTTATGTATAAGCCTGTGTGTGACAGGGCAGTGAGATGAAGATGGGAGGTAGAGGTGCATACACATGTATGCAGACTGAAGCCTGGTGACATTTTCTAAAATCAGTGGGAGCAAAAGCTATAAATGCTTGAGATGTTCCTCAGTTGTCCGTATCTGCAGGTCACTAACTGTACAGTGTTGTGTAGTTCACCCTCTTTTTTGAGGGGTTGAGCTGCTCTCCTCATGTTTTTCAGTTGTCTTTGGTAACCCTTCCAGAACGTTGTTTGGACGTTTTGTTTTGAGACAAGTTTGCTGCTGATCCATCCCTCCTGTTAAGTAACCAGTTTTTACCTGCTCTCTGAAGTAGATGTTAGTGGTGTGTGTGTGTTTACATAGTGAGGAGTGATGTGGTTTGATTTAGTGCTCTCATAAATCTTTTTGAGCAAGTCAGGCTGCATTTCCACGGGAGCCAAAGTACAAGGAGCTTCAGTGCCCTGGACAAGGCGAGGGCTCTTTTCTCCCTCACTCCTCTCTGCTCTTTATTCCCCAGCTTCCCTCTCTCCTCTGACACCTCTGGGAATCATGGCATGTTTTGGTGAGCCGGTGTAGCCTACAAAATGACGGGGTTTTTTGCCTTTTTTGTTTTGAACTTTTTGTTAAGGGGTTTTTTGTTTGGTTTTTTGTTTGGTTTTTTAAGTTGTTAAATAGGCTCATGGAGGGGGTCAAAGAAATGCTAGAGCCATAGTGAAACTAAGTAGTGTTGCTAGAAGGGATAGAGGGGACAGGATCTTCTCTTATAATAGCAGTGAACTTGCATAGATTCACCAGGTATCAGACAACTGCACCCATGCAGGACATTCCTTTTTTTTTTAATGAGCTTTAAATAATTTGGGACTTAGATTTCCCTCCAGGTTTGCCCGTAAATAAATCATATATTTAGAAAGAAAAAAAGGAAAAAAGAATAAAAGACAACTTATTCTACTTCCTTGTGTTAAAGCTTTAGGTGTTTGATTGCATTTTGAGCAAGCAGAGTGTAAACCACCTGGCAGTGTTACCTCTCTCGGTACTACCTTCCCTTTCAGGGAGGCCCAGAGCTTTATTAACTTCTGGTGAAGCAGCTGTGATTTTTCTTGCTCCTTCAATAGTAAAATGAATCAGGTGCCAAGAGAGGTGTTTAGCAGTCTGTGTTTTGGGCTCAGGCCGTTCCTGAGCATTTGTTCCCCCTCTCTGTGTGAGAGAAGGCTGCTGCTTGGTGCTGCTGGCCGGTTTACTCATGGCCCCTTTAAGGTCTGTTGTCAGGGTTGCCTTGTGCACCTCTCTGCTTGGTGAGTGCGTTGCAAAGATTACCAGGTCCCTAAGAAGATTAGTCAGTAGCCTCTAGGTCCTGCTATGTCGAAACACTGCTTCCACATAAACTAAAGCAAATGAGCACAGCTTGTTTCAGAATATTTTTGCCTGTTGAGCTCCATTTTAGTTCAGACGGAGAGGGGAAAAAAAGATTTAATTGGTTAAATGGTGAGAATGGAGCAAAAGTGTCTTAGTGTTTTCTAAATCATGGCTGATATAATCTAAACAAGCTAAGATTCCTGTAACAGGCTAATCAAACAAACAGCTGCCAATACAGTACAGTCACCGTTATCCAGCTGCTGTCATGTGAGGTTTCCAAGCAACTTTGGATATTAGAGGTTACAGATGCTGGGGTGATAGTAACCTGATTAGAGAGCAAGAACATTTGTGTAACAGAGAAATACATGATGTATGGATCAACAGTATGCCAATATGATTCTTTCTTTGGGTAAAAGACTTCAGCATTCAAGAAGAAAGTGCAAATTGTATCATGAAAACCTAAGAGCAGATAATCAGTGGTTTTCCTTGGGTAGAAGAGATTGAATAAATCTTTTCAGCCTATGATGTAGTTTACCAAGAGATCACTTGAGAGTGTTTGTTTAAAAAGGTAGACAAAGATTAGAGGCTGTCTCTGTATACTTTAAATTCTTTATGCTTCAAATTGCAAAGACATGTAGGTTACAGTAGCACCAAATGAGCACCCTCAGTTATGATTAGAGATGAAAGTTAATGGTTTGGAAATGAGTCCTGAAAAGAGTGACCTAAGAATAACTATTAAAAGCACTTTGTTTCCTGCTTTCGAAGGCTGCTTTAGAAAAGATAACAAATTTCCATTTCTGATGTTTGTCACAAAATGTACCTGTTGGCTTTCCTCCTGCACCTACTTCTGCTCTTAATTTACTCATAAAAGAGGTGTTTATGGCATCTTATTCTGACTGAACTGAATGGGACTGCAGTACATCCACTAAAACCTTGCAGTGAGCTTGGATCCTGCAGCTTGCTGTTACTTCAGATGAACACAGTGTTAGTGTTCTCTCTGAAAGTGTGTGATCACAACTTTCAGCATGTCTCATCTCCTCCCTGAAGTTTTACCACTGCATAAGATACCTACCTATGTAGAAAGAGTTATAACACGTGAAAGGTTTGGTAAAATGCATCGGGGGGAAAGCATTAGTTTTCTTCTTATGAAGGCAGAGCTGCATCTTAAACTTCCTAAGTGACACTGTCAGATGCCACTGAACTGTTCACTTCAGCTTTGTTCATTACAAATGTTTAACTGTTTTCTGTCAGGGTCAGAAATGGCCAGCCAGTGTCATCTTTATGTAATTATATACTTGCAATCAATCAATCTCGATTGATTTCTTTGATAGGGAAATGTTTATCTAGCTATCTGTGTTCTTTCAGAGAAAAAGAGAAATCTTTCTAGAATAAGAACTGGGAAAGGGGGGAATGAATGGCTTCATTCTTCACTGCTGCTCCCTGCCAAAATCTGTTTGGATGGAAGAATGCGACTTTGTCCTTTCCCAGCTCTCACTAGCGCAGTGACCAGATCTGACAAAAGAGAGCAAATAGCTGTTAAATACACGGACGCTCCGCTTTCATCAGCTGCTGAAGTGAAATGAACAATAAAAAGTTCACCCTGTTCCCGGTGTTTGAAGTCTGCTCCGGAGTCAGAAATACAAGGATGTGAGGGTTTTCTTTTCTGAATGTGTTGTGATCTGTAAACACGTGGAAGTTGCTCCAAAAAATGCTTGCATTAGACTCCGTCTCTCTGCACAGAGTGATTTTCAGTGGTACCAGGAACACTGCTCAAAAGCACAAAGGTTTGGGATCACGCGCCCTGCTGCTGCCTTTAATCTTTCCTTTTTACATTGCAGCTTTGATCCGTATTTTGATTGAAGAATAAAGTACAAATATAGTTTGCTAGTACATGGAAACAATAAAAATTCCTAACGAGCTAGAACATTGACAAACCCAGCAGCTTTACTGTTTTATGGGAACAACTAAATGTCTTGTAAATTAGACATCTTGAGGCATTATTAGGTGCCAAATGCTTTCCCCTCCAGCTACATACTCTTTCCATTAAAAAAATCCAGTAAAACAGCAATGCTTTTTTCAAGCACAAAATAGAAAGGATTGAGAAAAATGTATCTTTAATATTGATGGGAATATTTCCTTGCTGGTATAGTAGTTATACTGGATTACATTAAAATATTACTTTGGGGTACGAAATGTTTCAAAAGTTGGGAATCTAATTGCTAATAGACTAGAGTGACTTAAACGGGTTGTTCAGGTGAAAGAAGCTGAGAGGAAGTTAAACCACAAAATGCTTAAAGTACCAGTGTGCTGATGTGCTCTGTTTAAATAATTAAATTTACGATATCGCTAGTACTGGAATAATGCATTAGAAATTCTGTGCGGGTACTGCTATATACAGCATCTGGTCCAGTGAGGTTCAGTGTAGGATTTAAGGATTATCACAGTTGGGTGCTGCGACTGTACAAATAATAATAATAATAATAATAATTCAGTTTTAACAGTTCCAGACTTTTGGCAATTCCAGCAGCTTCTCAAAAACACTTAAATGTTTAATAATTAATTGTTTTGTTAGTCTTCATGAATTATGTGAATGCACATCTCTTAATATCTGCCAGCAATAGTTGTAACACTGGATGTTGTTCCTCATACCTTTTGATGTTGACAGTGATCCTTGAAGATTTTGTGGATATCTGTATTCAGTGCTGACTGGGGTCAAAATTGGAAAACAGGTTCTCCTTTAAAGTCTCCTAAGTTCCTCTTTGGATACCCCAAAAGGTGATTTAGAGGGAGACAAGAAGAGGAAATGTTTTTCCCCTCTCTAAAGACCAAATACCTAGAAGTTCTCACTAGCGTTTCTGGTGACCGAAAAAAAGCTAGAAGTGGATCAAGAGCAATGTGGGGGGCAGGTTTCACCTCTCTTTAACTTCTCCCCCCTGCCATGGGCTTTATTCCTCCTGGAGGTGCTGCAGTTGGGGCAAGTGGGTGCGCAGCAGGGTTGTGCGCCTGCCTCCCGGAGAGAGCCAGCCTTAGCCAGCCAGCGGCATATGGCGAGGAAAGCAGGGCTCTGTCTCCCCCTGCTGAGTCCTACCCTGAGAAGAAAGGTCGCAAGGTTTAGTTTCCACTCAGTTAATTAACTTCTGTCACTAATCACATAGCAATTAGTAGATTGAATGCTTAATTAACATTTTATAATTAAGAAATGCCGTTCACATAATGAAATATACTGTAGTGAAAGGTATCTCATTTTTAATTGTCTTCATGATGTATCTGGCTGCCAGTTTGCTCTGATATAATCAGTGATGGGAGAGGTAGCTAATAGCACACTGAACTGTTGTACTAATTTATAAGTGGATTTTAAGGTGAAAATCTTGCCAACTTGCATTTGAGAGTAAATTACCAACTTCTAGTTAGGTTATACTGATACGATACAATCTGATAGCTGCTGTATTGATCTCCTATCAGTAAACTCGTCTGCAAATTTAGGGACAACTGCTGTTCAGTTCTCGCACAGTGTATTTGTAGCACAGCACTTTGCATCTCCACTTCTAAGCATTGTGCTTTTTTTACTTTATGTTTTGCTGTGACTTTACTACTGAGTTCCAAAATAAAGGAAAAAAATGCTTTTTCATTGCAGTATAAATCTGCTGACTTTTCCTCTCGCTCAGAGCCTTGTTATTATTTAGAAATGTTAATAAACTTCAGCCCAGAGTTTTCCATGTGGGAACTGCTTCTAATAAATTTTTTTCTTGTCCAGGATGAAGTGGTAAAGTTGACAGATAAATGTCTTAACAATGCAATTGAGACCCCAGTTGCCACAGCAACATGGCTTCCAGCAGATATCAAAAGCAATATCCTGAAGGCCCAGGCAGAAGCAGGGCACAAGGTAAATACTCAACTGATAAGGACTGTGACGCTCTCAAATCTTGTATTTCTCTTCAACTGCCCGGTGTTGGAGAAGGTGCCATGCAGATAAGGGTGCTGCAGGAACCAAAGTCCAAGGTAGAGATAGAGCCTTTCAGCCCTTCTTCACCATACTGATTCTGTGACTAAGACTATGCTTCTAGCATGTTCTGGTAAATTCTGTAGCAAATAATGGGATTTTATTTGGCTACGTTGGTGAATTATTTTTAAATCTGCACTGAAGTTTTCACATAAAATTTAAGTCCCTGAGCAGTAGATGAACAGCACACTTTCGTGCTGAGAGGGAGGCACTCGGCTCTTCCGTGAATCTCAGAACTGACACAAGATGTAAACAGGTAACAGAAATTTATGTCTTTGTACATTTTTTTCCTCTCAGGTCATAAGAGAAGACAGCCTGACAGGTGTCAAGAATTCCAATATTCAGGATGCTGCTGCCAGGTACTGAATAGTTTTGGAAGAAACATAGGATCTAGTTACCACGTGCAGCACTGAGAACCTGCAGTTCAGTGTGGTCTTTCAGCGGCTCAGTGATCATTGCATTTCACCTTGTCAGTGTAGTTTGACCTGGTGAGTGTGAAGTGGTTTTAAAAGGAAAACCAGCAAGCACTATAGTTGCTAAGTTTTATTATATACAAGGTAATCCAGATACTCTTAATTCTCCTGTACTTTAATTTGATAAACATTGTTCCAACAGTAGCTTCAATCACTGCAGTTATTTCTGATCTGTGAACAACTTCAGTGTGGGGAGAGGGGGTGGGTCTGTTTACAGTACCTGCTTTCTATTGGAGAGAAAAAAATTGTGTACAAAAACCTGACATTGACGGTTGATTTCCTGAGAATTACAAAATATCAAATGATTGCTAGTTCCAGTGGGATTTCAGGCATTTAAAAAGCTAAAGTGTTACAACTTGTAATTTCTTGACCATTTATGAAGATGAACACGTGTCAGACCCCAGAGAGCACATGGGAACGTTGAATGAAATGTATGTCTAATGATCTCAAAAATACACTGTAACAAGTGATTGATGAAGAGCTTTCCATGGAAGGTTGTACCTGGTTTTTGATTTGTTTTGGTGTTTGTTGTTTTGTGCCAGGAACATTCTCTTGTCAGGCAAAACACAAAGTAGTCCCCCAGCAACCAGTCCAGTATTTCAAGACCCAAGAGAGCTCCTGAAAGCAATCCCTGCCTCAAACACCTTTGTTCCGTAAGTGACTCAGGAGAAACGTGTTTCTAGGGTAAGGGAACCATGTGGAGATTTGTGAAAAGATGATGATGAAGGTCTGAAAAGAGGAGGAGCAGTTGCTGAGCAGTTAGGCTACCTGTAAGCAGGTTTAATTACTGTTGCAACAGTTAATTGGTGTAGGCCAGGCCTCAGGGTGAGTATCCTAGCAAGCAGTAAGTGAATCTCTCTCATCTTCTGAAAGGACTGAAATATCTGATGTCCTGCTGCCCCTGGCTCTGAAGAGGAAGATAAGAGAATGGCGAGGAAGGCTTCAGGCAAATTAGGCAAATCAGGAGTGCAGAAGCTCCTTTGAGATTGAAGACATTGATACTGTTGGGTCTATACACAGCTGAAACTGAGAGCGCCCAGTAATCTGCAGAGGTAGTTGGAAGGCATTTACTTCAGCATGCTCCCAAACATCAGTCTGTTGTTTGCCTCACAGGGAACTGGAGTTGAGTGGTTGGGTTGAGCTACTGGGGACTGACGCAGCACTGTTTCATACTGTTCAGGCAGTGAGCTGATGAGAATGTTTTCTCCTTTCAGTAGTGCGTTAAATGAGGACAACGCTGCCTCTAACGATGAGGACCTGCTGATTCCAGTTAATCTGGCTCCAGCTGAGGAGACTGCTTTTTCAAAGGTATCACCACCTGCCAGCCTGGAAGGTTTCTGTGTGTCACGTTCTGAGCTACTGCTGCCTCCAGGCAAGCGCAGCAGCCCCTGCTGCGTGCCTCTCATAACTCAGTGAATACCAGTCCTTGGTGAATGCCAAGAGTGCTCTCTGGAGCACACGGGGACGCTGTACAGATCTCTCCAAAGGCCATTTCGAAGTGTCCTTTCGGGTTCTTTGCCCAACACTTATTTTTCAAAACTAATTGTTTTCCTCATGCTGGTGGGGAGCCCTTTACTTCCCAATGATTTGGTGCTCCAGGAAAGAGACTGCAGGAAGGAAATTCTGACATAGGCGATTCCTATTAAAATAACCAGAGAGGGAAAAGTTTAAATTGAAATGTTTAATTGTTGTATTCTGGTTACCTTAAGGATAAGGTAATTTTTAAATGGACTCCATGAAATGCACGTAGTAATTCAGGGGTCAGCTTTCCTGTGTTCCTCTCCAAAAGGGCAGACCAACGTTGGACTCTGCTGTTATTTCAGCAGACTGAGGGGTTATTCTGGATGACTAAAGCAACGTGCCCTTTGGCTGTTGTCCCTCTAATCTAGTATTATGTAGTTGATCCCACTGAATAATTAACAATCTTGTCTTCTGAGTTCAAATACTCAGCTCACAGACCTTGCTGACCTTCTTGTTGAATGGCACAGTAGCCCATCTTTGCATAGGAGAATGGGAAAGTTTCACAGCTTACATGGCAATGACATTGTTTCCAGCACGTTGATGAGAAAAAGTGAAATTAAAAGGCTATTCGAAATAGATCTTACGGAAAGATTTGAGAAAACAAGCTTGATAAATGGCGGTGTTCATTAACAACATTGGTCTATAACTCAGGAAGCCACTAGAGATTCAGCAGACCTATCTGTTTACTACTGGGAATTCAATTCAAAACTGATTTATTCCTCAGAGCACTCCAGATGACCAGGACGTTTCCTTAACATCACTGACAGAGAATCTAATTGACTTTACAGAAGCCACACCTCGGGTAAATGTATTTCAAAACCAAACTTCTTCCTTCACACTTACAATATTTTTTACCCATAAACTCTCCTCTGGCTTTAGAACCTGTCCACCAGGCTTGGATCTGCTGCAGTAGCGTGAAGTGGTGATTGATCTGGATTGTGGCATATGTGCCCCCCTGCTTGTAGGGTTGTAGACCCCCAGCTTTGTAACGGAGGTGAAGGAACTCAGCGTTAGCTTGTAGCAGTGCCACAAGAGCCCATAGTCTTACTTTGGTACAACCTGCTTCTCAGGCTTTTGGGTCTATATAATGCTTCAGAAATTATATGTAAATAAATGTGTATACACACATAGACTTATGTGTGTGTGTATATATGTATAAAATAACTTGAAAAATAAACTTTTAATACAAATCAACTCTTTTATATAGATTAAAAAAAACCTCTTATAATCTGTGCTGGTGAAAAAAGGAATTGCACTATGTGCACCAAAATAAAGGGGAAGGAGTAGGATCTTTAACCTGTTCACGGAAGTGCACTCTTGGTTGACTTTGTCCACAAAGCAGAAAAAAATAATGGGTTCAGTTGCCTTTTGGAAGGGAGCGCTGTGCTGAAACTGCTACCAGTGAGTGTCTGTGAGTGAGCAAGTACTAGCTGTGTGCTGTGTGGGTTCCACTTACCCTCTGTATGAAGTCACATCATCTGTAGCTAATCACTAGCATGGTTCAAAGACTAGTGATGGACAAATAACCCAGGTGGTTTTGGGAGGCAGTGTTGTTTTGGGAGGCAATGTTGTTTTGAGAATGTTCTCAGCCACTTCCAACCTTTTCTAATGAGCATTTGTTTGCTTTTTGTAGGTGTCTTCCCAGCCCACGATAACACCAAGGTGGATAGTGCCAGTGAGTTATTTGACTGTTCCTAAATAACAACAAAAAAAGTTTTTGTCATAATTACAAAACAGAAGCTCAAGTGAAATAGTAAAATATAGTAACTTGAAAGCCCATAAAATCATGTACCAGACCAAAACTAAAGCAAACTAATTCAGCTGGAGTAAATCAAACAACATATGCATCCTGTTAATATTTAAACTTCATTTTTACTGCGTTACATTGTGGGTAAGTGCCATAAAGTTTAAGAACTTGCATTTAGTGAAGCCCACCTTGGAACCTGAAAAATCTTAGTTTCTACTGTTACAAACAAACCACGTTGAAAGAATTAGCTTGTTTGTCCTGGCAGTTCTTTATTTCAGTTTCCTTTTTCTTTCTCCCCAATTCAGACTGGAATGATTTCTAACGGGCCTTTGGGAAATGACGTTGCTATGAGGGCAGTGAGAGGCAGCACGGAGACTCTGTTGTCGTCGGCTGGATTGCCACCATCCCAGCAGACATCCGAAGCTCTTGCAAGGTAAGGTCTCCTCAGCACTCGCTTCAGAAGTAAATATAGGGTGGAAAGGAAGTATGTGCTGTTACTACTTCCACTTAATAGTTACAGTGGTCATCTAGACACAGTGTCTTGTTTTGATGTGCTTATAAACTATTGATCTGTCTCACTTTACAGCATTTGAAATCTTATAAATAAATAGATGATGCGTGTATATTTTTATGTAACACTGAAGGGTAAGAAAAGGGTATTTTTAATTCAAGTAAGTAAAGGAACAAAGCATATAAATTTAGCTGGAGTTGGAGGTAAACCTGGTCATTATAAGCACTATACAATCGATTAATTCTTTTTAATTATCATTTCACTCCAGTTTCTTTCCTTATCTGCTAACACCTCTTAGTACTGGGCTAAAATTATGATACAGATTAATTTTCTGAGAAATCTCTTTACTGTATTTCAATGCCTGTCAGAGGGCTGGGAAGGGGGGTGGAATGTCCCCCCATTATTTCTGACCTGTAAGGAAGTCAGACAACAGAATCCACAGAAAGTTTTCCCCTTTCTGTTGCATTCTGCTGCGCTGGTGGGGCAGAATGATGGCAGTGATGATTAGGTCTTGTAGATGCTACCTCTTGTGATGCTACTACTGCACTGTGTGAAATTGAGTCAGTTTGCTCTTCTGTGGGTTGTCCCTTGGCCTCATTAAATTACGAGGGAAACAGCTATTAATGCTCTTTGGAATGATACTCGTCTTTTTCTTTTGTAATCCATCATGGCAGATCTTTCTGGAGGAGTGTATTTACTCATGATTTTTTTCCCTTTTAGCCCAGTCACTGAGGATGCTACGATAAGGATGAAATGTTTACTTACCACTGAACTCTAGAACAAGGAGTTTCTGCGCTTCCCACCTTGTAAAAACTCCATTCTTCTAACATATCTCCAAGGGATCCTTCTGACAGACTTGCTTGAGATCAGCCTCTTGCTGAATGGGAAGCAAACAGCCAGCTGGTTTGCTAGGATCCAGGAAGAGACATCTACATTTATTGCCATTTAACTGGAATTACAGTCTAACGCGGGATATAAAACCACGTGCACATTTGATCTTCTCCCTCAGGAGACCTGAGCTAGTTGTGAACGTGAGGAACAGAATCTAGTTGTGTTCCACTCACAGTAGGTTTGGTCTTTCTTACCCTGTGCTGCCTCTCAAGTGTAATGGCAAGCGCTCACTGTGCTGTTAGCTGTGTAGTGTCTGAGCACAGTACCCCGATACCGGAAAGATGAGGAGAACTTGTAGGGCCACCTTGCGGCCATACTACGTACGGTGGTTCATGGTAGTGGTGACTGTTTCATGCAGCCAAGAACATTTCTTCTGCGTGACTATTCACTCTGATTTTCCTTCGTTTCACCAACACGTACTCTCCTTTTTGGCCTTAAACCCCTTAACAATCCGTGCTCCTCTAGTCACAGTACCCGGAAAGAATGAAGGTCTAGTCCATCAGTGACCAGCTGTGTTGACTGGATTTGAGCTGCTCGTTGCAACCAGGAAAAGAATATTAACCTGCCAAACAGCTTATAGCATTAGCAGACTACAGCAGAGGTCCCACACTTTGACACTGATAATTTAATTTCCAATATGACTCAAATACTTGCATTTTAGGTGAGAGACATGTATGTTTTAAATGCTGAAGCAGTGAAGGTGTGAGTACAGCTTACCTCTGGAACTGATTATTGGTTAGTTTTGTTGTCATATAGGACTAGGAAGGAAAATAATTTTCTTGTTTCTGTTCATACTGTTTCTGGGTGTTGTTTCCAGATGCTGTGCTTTGGGAATACTTACCAGGTATGTTCGTGGCATGAGGGTAGGACTAGATCAGTTCTTAATACCACCTTGAATCCTGTTCCAAGTGTCATCTAATAGTTGTATGTAGAACAAAGAATAGAAAGAATAAGGTGAAAACAGGAAAAAAAGATTAAAAGTTCCTGTAAGCAGCTCACTTCTTTGTGGAAGAAAGGAAGGTAGGAGGTCTTGCAAGAGCGTGCGCCACAGAGCTGGCGAAGGCCTTTTGGTGCTCAGGTAAAGTGCAAGATACAGTATGTAGGAGATCCTTTGAGTCCCGGGCCGCAGGATCCTCCTGTGGGCCTGCAGAGGTGAGCACATGGACCCTGGGGATACAGCCTGTGGAAAGGTCAGAGAGAGGAAAACACAGAAGCCCGAGGACGAATTCCACATCTCCTAACAGGGATGCACAGGTGAAACAGCTGGGCTCTTTCTTTCTTAGGAAGAGGTTTGTACACATGGCTGGGGTTGGAGGATGTTTTCTGCATAGTGCTGCTGTTTATAAATACACACGTGTGGTTCTTAAAAACAATTTTAAATGTGAAAGTTGTTTCTGAAACCTGTATGCACAACTTCATTTCTGCACACCGGCTGCATGCACGTCTCTCGGTGTAGATAAAGATTTGGACCAAACCACTGTGGGTTGTGCAAGTAAGTTGGTGCTCGGCTGGGCTGTGTCTTGCAGGGTATGTCTGTCATACTTGGGCGTTCTCACTACTGCTCTTGTTTGCAAGACGCTGAACGAGGGTGTTAGGGAAGAAGCCAGGTGGCATTTCCGTGGCCCACTACCGCTCCTCAAAACCCCAAAGGCCTTAAGAGAGAAACAGAAACCACGGGGAGCTCTTGGGACTGACGTACCAGAGTGACTCTTGCAGACACTGATGTGCAGCTGTTGCCTCGAGAACCGGGAGCCAGAATCGATGGCAGGTGCTTCAGGTCCCTCTCAGCCAGCGCCTAAAGCTCTGCCCGGGCGGGCTCCCCGCGCTGCCGGCCAGAGGGGAGCTGCTCTCCTGGACCAGGTGGGATGTTTCTGCTCGCAGCCGTTCAGCGCTGTCATCGTTACTTCCAGTTGAGTTTCGGCTTTTTTATATACTTTTCAGTCTGAGCCATATTGCGTATTAAAATGTAGAAGGTTCAAATATCAAATGTTTTAGCCTGGACTAATAATACAGTTGCCAGCAGAGTTCCTGCAGGAAAAGGGAAGCCCTGGCTACAACAGCCTGCTTCCTGCACAAAGCCAGGACTGTGTGGGAAAACTTGGCACTTGCTGTGGATCTGTTTGCTCAGCAGCTGAGCTGGCGTTCGCCGGCTACATGTGTTGGTTTGCTAAACAGACAGAACGCAGCAGCGTTTTCTTTAAGTCATGTTTGATGTTTGACTGTTCCCATTGGGTTCAGGAGCTCTGTGAACGGTTAGCTTAAATCTCTCACAAAAGTAGAACAAGTTTACAGTTTTACAGCATTGCGTGTTGAATAACGTCCTTAGAGTGCTCCCAAGCAATGGCATACAGCAAATAACAAGTAAATAACATGTGGTGTGTCCATCCCCTAAAATCTAAATGGTTCCCAGCAGCCAACTGTTATTTCAGCATGGTCGGGAGAGTGGTGATGGGAGGGGAATGCTGTGTTTTCACACATGGGCACACACAAAAATTTCAAAGGGGGAAGGTTTTTCTCAAATTTCAGAGGACTAATACTTGCAACTTAATTTAAAAATTCAAAATTTTCAACTGTTAAATTGGAGACTTGCAATTTCAAGTAGATTTAGGGTTGCAAACTCAAATCTTTTCAGTGACATTTAATACTTGGAGCAAATATTCACTCCATTTAACTCAACGTAGCTTATTTAGCTACTCCAGCCCCTGGTGTGTGTAGGGAGCCTGGTGAGACTCAGGTGCCACAGTTAAGTGATCCGAACAGACACGTAGGTGGGTGTCTGGACACCCTGTAGTTTGGCATCACTGTTTTGCTTTAAAACTACAGGTATCATGTTGTATCATGACTGGCTACCAGGTAACGTAGCATTACTCATCACCTGCATTTTATCAAACACAAGTAGGTATCATGGTTGCTACAGTTGGTGTTATGAAGTATTAATGCCTGCGTGGCACTGAGAAAAAGGGATTTTCCTACCATTGCTAGACTATGAATTGATTTGCTATAAGGTCCAATCATCTAAAAGTTTATTTTTTGGTATTTATTTAAAGAGATTTATAAATAGAACTTTAGCGTGAGTCTGGTGTTGGGATGTTGGCAGGTCTGCCAACCGCTTAAAAGCTTTAAGAGTTGACAAGAATGAATACGTGCATGTTCTGTTGCAGTCCTTTGGAAAAAGCCAGCTCCTTGGTTAAAAAAAAAAAAAAAAATAATCAATTTTTTTTCCTAATGAAATTGTTGCCTCTTGACTTACTACTGCCTATCCCAGCCTGCCCTCACTAACTGGCCTTGGACCCTTTTGCAGTGCATGCATGTAATGCTGATCCGGGATGGAGGCTTTTTAACTCTTACCATTTAAAATGGTAACTTACACTAAAAACATGTAAGTAATTGGATCTAAACCTCATTTTACTCCAGTCACACTCTGTGAGTGATTGGCGTGAAAGATTTTATAGAAATCTTAACTTTTATTATTATAAAAGAAGCCCAGCCGGTATCTCAGACTGATTAATTTCGGGGAGATGCTGGACCTTGGAGCTGTGTTCCAGTCTCACCCTTTATTGCCAGAAGAAGAGACCGAGTCTACGTGTGCCGAGCGCGCAGTAGCGGTCTCACAGGCTTTTGAAGTGGCTGTTAAAACGTGGGAGGTCAGGCCCTCCTGCACTTGGATTAAGGGAATCTCTTCTTTACTGCAGTAATAATGAGGTTTGATATCAGGTAACTCATACAACATAAAATAACTACTTACCTGGTAATCAGTCATGGTTAATGAATTGGCTTCAGTGTATTTGATTTTAAACTTAAATTCCAGATATACTTTGTCAAAGACAGTGGTGTAAAAGTGGTGTTTTGGACAATTTTTTGGATACAACTTTGGCAAGAAAATTTTCAGCACCACTAGAGGAGCTCAGGTGAACGATCCAGTTACCTTTGGGTCTTCTCCCAAAAACTGGTTTCAGCCCTTGCCTGTTATCCCTTTGCCTGCACCTTGTCCGTTCGCCCTTCTTGAAGCAAAGGTGCACCGCTAAGATCAGCGTGTCCTCCATAGACAGCACTAAATAGATTTTTCGTGTTGTGAACGTACTCTGGTACAACCCACATCTTCCACAGATAAAGCGTGAGCAGCTCTGTTCCACGGCCAGCTAGCATTTAAAGCTCTCTCTGGGCACATAGAGTGTTAGTCTAGAAAGTTGTAGTAAAATTACATAGCTGTTACATTGGTCACGTCACAGCTTTCAAGTGCAGCTGGACAATCATAACTTTTATACCAAAAAATAAAAAAAATCCACGCTAACAGCCTGTCAGTGGTGCAGGTGTAACCGGGGTGTATTTGCTCGGAGTGAGCACCGTAGCCCTAAGTACAGCGCCCTTCCCGCCACCCTCGAATGGAGGTAGAGTTGATGTGACTTCATTACGTGCCGCACTACCTTGTCACGGTGTTCCGGAGGGGAATCCAGGCGGTTGGCACAGTTGAAAGCTGGGATCCATCACTCGGCACCACATGTGGTTGTGGGTGCTGCCCATGCAATGAAGTCAGCCCTACGCAGCAGGGCACCGCAGGGTTCTCCCACAGAGTTCTCCTTTTTACTGTTTGGCTTCAGCACTCTGCTTCATAAACACACACACACCCCCCCCATAACTGGACAAACTTATTTTTGAAGTATGTATGGATATTTTTTTAGGTAGATTTTTTTTTTTTTTGTTAAAGCCACACTAACTACTGTATTTTTACCTTTTATATGTAAAGCTTGGTAATAGCTCTCAATGTATAATTTATTTGTTGGATTTTTTATAAAACAAAGCACACCACCTTGCTTCTGTTTCACAACAGTAGTGATGTATGAACTGTTCACTGCACTGAGATCTGTATTGAAATTGAAACTGTACGTGGGAACGAGAAACTGTAATTTGTAGTCCACTGAACCCAATCTTGAAATGTTTATACTGTAGTTTTGTCTTAAATACACCACATCAGTGCAAAAGCCTCGCAGAGCCATCTTTAAGCAGCGCTGTGCTACGCCGGTACGACAGTAAGAGACCGTTGGGTCGGCTGGGACTTGGGAGGGGAGCTGGGCGGTGGGCTGCTGCGCCCCTGGGGTCAGAGCCAAAGGTGTGTAGCAGACACGTGGTGCCCCGCTGAGTGCTCACCCATCTTCAGCGTGAGGGATCTCTGTGGCAGGGCGCTAACTCTCTGCGGGACCGTGTTTTTCTGTGTCCATATGCTGAGGTCGCTTGGCAGCTTCAAATTTAAGAGAAGGGGACTCGGGTTGGAGAGAGATTTTTAAACTTATTTGGGATGTCTGAACTGCAGGTCATGTTATAAACTTAAGATGATGTCTCTACTTGCAGATAGATGCCAAAGAATTAAATGCCTTTGTTCCAAAAGAGCTGAGATTGTCCAGGAGGACTGTCAGGTGTTCAGTGGTTGAAAAACAAAGCACTGAGGTGTGTGCCCAGGAAGGAAGTTCGAACTTGGAGTATAATTCTGCAACACGCAGACAGAAGTGCGTGCTGCTTGGCTGAGCAATCCTGCTTGTATTTCCAATGTTCAGGGGATTGTTTTGTTTTGAAGTACAGTGGTGGTGTTGATTGTTTAAAGGAAACTGTTTATTTCCAAATCCAGGCTTTGGTGAAGTGCTTCAGGTGGCAGCAAAGGGCAACCAAACCATTTGATCATCTTCATTTCTCAACAATTAATAAACTTGGGAAAGTATCAAAAAGAAGTGAAATGATTCCATCCTAATGATTAAGGTCATAGAAAGTCATTTCCCTTGTGGCATAATTTGTTGTGTAGGTCAAAATATGATCCCACTGATAAGTCACTGAGTTGCTCTTCAAATCCATTCATAACTCACAAAACAATGAAATGTCTTTGGCGTTTTTTCAGTTAAAAAAAGCAACCCTCTCTAAATGCCTCCATTTTAAAAGACAATCTCTCTGCCACTGATGCATTCTAATGTTCAGAAACCACATGGTAATTAAAGACAATGAGCTTGTGAGATAGTTAAGGCCGATCAATTTGTTCTTTTATACATATGATTTATGAGACGACAATGCATCTTGCCTCTCAGATGTGAATACCAAAGAACGTTGCATCCTTTTGCTTTTATTCTCCGGACTGAATTAGACTGTGGACATAACTAACACATGGAAGCTTCCTTTTTTTTTTTTTTCAGAGACTTTATAAACCAGCTAGCTTCAGTAGGAGCCCCTTCAGTCAGTGCCCAGCCAAAAGTGGTGTGTTTTGTTTCTAAATAGTTGCCATTAGCTGGAGTAATTCCATTCATTATTTCATGCAGGCCACCACAGAGCTTTCAGATGGCAGCAGCTTTTAGTCCCTCTCTTGGGCCCAGGATGAATTCTTATTAACTGCTACAGTTACAGAGAAATACCACAACCACATCCATAAAGGCTCTCCTCTTCCTCTGTGAAAAGGTGACTGTGTTGGATAAAGTGCCAGGAAAACAGGAGTGCAACCGCTCGCGGTGCTCTGAGAACCCTGAGAAGTGTAGCTGATAAGCAGTGGTTGAGTTTTGAAAAGGAAGAACGCCCAGGAAGTGATACAGTGGTATGAGCAAGGACTCTGTCTGTAGGTCTTGGATATCGTTTGCAGGTTTTGGGGTCAGAACCTGACATAGAGGTCAGGTGTGCCCAAAGGGTCTGAGGTGCCAGGCAGGGGGGCACTCCCACCACTGAGCGGTGTGGGATGCAGTTTTTTAAGACCTGGGAATGGGCCAGCAAGGGGAGAAATAGCCTTCGGTGGCTCCGGTGAGTCTGCTGTAGCCCAGATTCCCACTTGCAGGACTGGAGCTCCCTTCCCTTCCGTAGTATTATCTGAGCTTAACTCTGCAGCTCAGCCTCTAGCAAGCGAGTCCTGAGCGCACATTTCTCCTGCCACAGTCCCCCCCAGCTCCTGTGCACCTCCTGTCCTGTACAGGGGCTGGGGACCAGCAGGGCCCCCGCAGCATCGGGTGGTTTGAGAGGTTTAGGATTTCTTAGGTGAAGATGCGCTGTGCCGAAGGCACTGGTGCCACCACCTGACTTGGCAGGCTGGCAGAGGCAAGGGGAGGAAGAAACGGGGGTGATGGACACGTTCTGCAAGCTGCTTTTTCCTCCCTGTGCCAAGGCATCGCCTTTGGGCTGGCTCGTGTCCTGCCTGCGTTGGCTCCAAGTAAATGCTAAACCCTTCATGGGGCTGCCAAAGAGAAGAATTTGGGGGGGGGAGGAAGAAAGGAATGGCAGCGGCCGGATGGCATTACCCTGGGGCTCTTGCGCATCCCCAGGATACCTGCACCTGCCAGGAGGCCTTCGCGTGACTTGGACAATCACTGGTTTATTGCTGCCCTTTCCAGTTAAATTTCCTCCCATCACTCCTAGATAAAAGTCTGTACGTTACAGCAGTGCTCCCTGGGTAATGCCAAAAGAGACAACCCAGCCAGCGAAAGGAAAACATGCTGCTGATTTAAGTTTGCAGCGCTCTGCACGTGCTCAGCCCAGTTGCTGTCCTGAAGTCCTTTTCAAACATACCTCCTTGAACTGGGAAATTCCCCGTTCTCGGAGGAGAAATTCAAAGCTTGGGTAGCCCTCGGGGCTGGCTGAAGTGCCCCAAGGTGACTGGGGCTTGCAAGAGCACGTTCCTTATTCAGAAAGGTAAGTTCTTTGTTCATTTTGAAAATGTAAATACAAATTTTAAATTCATGACAGCTCAGAAAACAAGCACACGCTGATATGAAATGCAGCAGGCTTTATTCATATGGCAGTAAACAATCCTGTTTCCAAACAAAGGTCATGGAAGCTCCAAATAACTCTTAAGTAGCTTTTTGCAAACTCATCTATAATTTTCCTATTAAATTCGTGTGACAGCTACTTGTGAAGAGATGACAAAAGTATCTGTAGCTACTCTCACTTAAAATTCATTATTCCTATGAAACCTTTGAAAAGTAATCTTTTCAAATATTCAGAAGGATAAAATTACACTTTGCAGTAATTTCAGACATCAGCATCTCTTCTTACAGAAGGCTGAAGTTCAGTCAGAAGGCCAGAATCTTAGTAACTTCTATGGAACTAAATGCTTGAAACACTGGACAGTATTATCTTTCCAAAAAAGCCTTTTTTCTTTTCAACAAAGACAAACAAATGGTACATGAACTCAAGATTTACTAGTATAGAAGGGAAATGTGTAACAACCACTACATATGTTGACAAAACAGAGAGAGAGAGTTGGAAAAGCAGAAATCCCTTTGTGGCTAAAATTTGAGTTACCAGTCAAAACAGCTTATGTTTTGTGCTGCTCCCATCAAGCCTGCTGCCTTCCCCCCCCCCAACCCCCCACCCTCAATAGAAAGTCAAAACCTTTTGCTCCTGGGCTCAGTCATTACCCCAACATTCACTGGGCAACTCTTCTTCCAGGCGTAACACACTTCCTCTGGTCTAATGCTGCACATGGTTTTCCGAGGGGACTTGTGGTTTCACTTCCTCAGGGTTAGATGCAATCCTTGAATATCTTCTAGATTTCACTTGCTAATTTGCCTGTTGGATTTCTTCTCTGTTATAGGCCATCTCATGTTGCAAATATATCGTGCAAAGAACACTCAAGAAAATAAAATCTTAAAAGTTGCCATTAAGATTCAACAAATCTCTCAAACATGGCCATAACATGCACAGATTTGATTTAAATGCAGTTTTATGGGTGCAAGACGAGCAAGGTTGGCAGCTGAAATGGCAGTTACAGAGCCAGCAGGGGTTACTTGTAGTTCTGATTTTCAAGGCAGCATCAGCTACTGCAATTTGAAAGGTTATTAACTGACCAGAAGAAAAAGTAACAAAAAGAGCAGCATTCCAACAAGCTCCTCTCAGCAATTGCAACCTACATGCAAGTTGTAACTTAAATATATGTCAGGTTTTGTTCACATTGTAAAAAAATCTGTTCACAGCAAGTATGAGAAGGTTTAATTTTTTTTTCCCAGCCTGCTGATAGAAGCTGAAGACAGTTGCAAGCAGTTGGTTTACCACCTACTGGCAAGTTGGTGGAAATTTATTCTTTCACTTTGCAATCAAAGTGATCACAAGCTATCAAACTCCATTTGCCAGAATGAGATCTCTGAGAAGCTGGACAAAGGTTTACCCCCAATGAGTAGTAGCACATTGGTATCACTGCCAACTTCATCCACTGCGGTCGTGTGCTGACAGTCAGTTCCCTCTTTTCCCACAACCTGAGCGGCAGCAAAAGTCTCTTTTTCTGAAGAGACAAACAGACGGAGAGACTCGTCCTCGGACAAAATGCTCGGTGCTTTGTTTGGGTCTAGTTCTGCCTCTGAAGTGGTTTGAAATACACAAAAGCCCCCTGGCTCCAGAGGCAAGCTAAAGGTTTTCATTTCAATTGCGTTGCTTTCCTCGTTCCCAAACGCTCGGTATGCCGGCTGTTGACGGAAGTAGTTGTAAAAGCGTGTGTGCTTTGGGATGGTCACCAGCTGGTGGTGGCCCTTCTGCTTACTATTCCAATGGCTGGGGAATGTATTAGTGAAATCTGAGGTAGTTTGGAAATCAACACCAATTCCTAAGATGCAGTGATACATTTTAGAACAAAAGTTTGCCTTTGTAGTACTACTAAGCTTCTTCCATGTCTGCGTATGGAAATGATACTTCCAGAGGTCATTGTTAGGACTGGAATTTGAAATTCCTCCACCAAAAATCAGCATAGAGTCTTTGAAGACTACTGAAGCGTGACCTACCACTGGAGGAGGTCCTTGGCTAAATGTAAGAGAAACCAGCAGTTAAGGGGAGACCAACAAGAAACCAACACTGATTTTAGCCTCTATTTTTCTTTTGACTGAAAAGAATGACTGCTGAACAGCTGCATTGGGACATCAAAATTACACTGCCGACAGCTGCATCAACGCCTTGCCGACAGCTCTTCCAAGCTCCCGCACGAGGAGTAAGAGGGATGGCAGCAGTACTATGTCTTGATCTGAACAATTCCTACAATCACCTAAAGGGCAACATCTCTCCCTCTGCCTGCGCGCAGTATCAAATGGTAAGACTAGTTCTCTCTTTCTGCGTTAATTTAGTCTAACAAACAGTATAGTTTACCTTGTTCTGATGTTGGACCAACTGCTGCTTACAAAGTCCCACTTCCATAAGTCCTTCTGTTCGCTCAGCCCCATCAGTCCTCCAAAGAGGTACATGCCTGTATGATAAACCACCGCTGAATGGCCATGCCGAGGTCCTGGGCCAGTGTTGTGAGGTGGGGTGGAAACACGCAACCATTTTCTTGTATCTGAAAGCAAAATGGTAACGTATGAGATGCACTGCATTTACCCTAGTAGTTGAGAAGGGATTTATTTCAAGAACAAAGTAACTGTTCTGTTGGAGAATAAGGGTTTCTGTTCTCAGCTTATTATAAGTTAACAGCTTAGATTCTGACACTGAAAAAGTGCATTTAAAAAATCAGTTTTGAAATAAACTTTTAATGAAAATATCAGATGCTGTGTGACAGATGCTATGGAAATTTTATTTACAGAGCAGTTTTTCCTACAGCTTTGTTAATTCATTAACTCTGACACAGAAAGATAATTTCCTAGCTGTAAGAGGGGAAATCAGTCAACAAAAACATTCCTTCATTAATGTCTGTGCTTATTCTCCCTGTGAGGGAATGAAGGATGAGATAAAAACCCATCATTCATTTCAAAATAGCAAGTGAATGGCCACCAGATAACAAAAGCTATCCATTTAGGAAGTCTCTGGGAATCATCTGGTTTCCAACCACCAGATTAGTGATGAATATGCTAATGAAACCATCTCCTGTCAGGTTGGGCTCCCCATGGTCAGTTCTAGATTTGAGATTCAGAAGATGGCATTAATAGGCTGAAGTCACGGTCTCTGCTGCATCTGAAAGTTTTTGGTAATCCTTGAAGAATGTAGTGAATAGTGAACAGGACATTCTCCCTGATTTTCAGCTCTAAAACTGTCAAACACAGCAAAACTTCTTCCAGTATAATACAGTCTAGTTCATTTCAGCTGGGTGTTAATTTAATTGACAGAATTCATAATGAAATGCTGCCAAACAGAGGCTAAAACTAACTTACAACATTTCCGCTGATAAGAATTTTCTTAAGAGCAAGCCATGCTTTCCTGCAGCAGTCATCGTTCTACACGCGATCAAAACCTTATCATGCTTTTTAACTTACCAAAACGGAAAGTCCAAAACTCCTGTGAAATGCCTCTGATGCCAAAGTATCCCCCGTAGATATACATGCTGGAATGGTATACTACTGCACTGTGACCTCTTCTGTTAGTTGGTGCCGAGCTCTAAAACAGTTTAATAGTAAGACAAAAATTGTTAACAGATCAAATCGTATCAGTAGCAATCAGTCTCTCTTGGGAATATGCCCAAGTAATGAAAACCATTGCTCTGGGTTGTGTTAAAACTTCTTTGACAACACAGAATGAACCCACCCCTGAAGACCTGTATGGATGCAGATACAAACCATTCTCAAATCTAAGCAAACCTCCCTTTGTCAGTCCACCACAGCATCACACACCTACAGCCCCCCCCTCCCTGCACTCACAGACCAGTGCTGCTTTCACAACTGCTGCTGGGCGTAGTTTCAGGTCATGTTGTAACTCAATCAGGTAAGTCTTGGGAATATAATGGGAGGATGTAGCCCTTTCCACTATCAAAGCACAGCTTTTCCACACTGAGGAAACTTCAGTCCCAAGACTAACTCTTACTCATTTTGCTTGGTGTGGGTTTGCCCTGTCACGAGTGCCAGGCTATGCCCAGATCCTCAGCAGGAAACCAGGGGGTTCCCACTGTGTCCGCAGCAGTTGTCAGTGCTGCTGAGACTCGTGGACCGAAACCTAGGGAGGCCCAGCTAAAGCCAAAACAAAATATAAGGCAAGTGTTTAGTTTAGTTCTTTGGTTATTTCTTCTCAAACAGCCCACTTTTTGCAGGGGTGGGGGGCACGTTCTCTATGTTCAGTTTAGGATAATTACAAGAAACCACTTACTCCTATATGTAAGGAGGAGTTGATACATAATTCCATCGTATTTGTTGTACATAAAAAAAAAAAAGTCATCAACCATACAACACCTTTTTTTTTAAATTTTTTTCCCGCACGAATGACCCTGCAGTCTCAAACTTTCTCTGGACTCCTCCAAACACAGGTAACCACAGTAGTAACTGTGTCACATCTTAACAATATTTTTTTGTGCAATTTTATAGCCTAGTAACATTGTGAGGATGAAGTTTGAATAGCAAACAATGAGTCATTCTTTATACATCGTGATACAAAACCAACCTCATAAGACCAAGACATAAATGCTTCCACTGAGGTTCCATTTAGAAGTGGCAATATCTTGGTGAGTCCAAGTCTTCAGACAAGAAATGAAAAATGCTGCAGCACTTCATATCTCAAAATTTATTAGTGCGACTGCCAATCTGTGTTCACAACCCTACTTTTAAAAGCACAGATCTCATGTATGGTTGCAACATTCCATTTAAAATTAGTTTTCTTGATCAGGATTTCAGAAAAACAGCAGTAGTAGTAGAGGAGAGGACTTAACTTCTTACATAGGACTTAAAATTTAAGAGCAGTATTTTTAAACACTTTTAAAGAAGGAAAAAGCTTTAGTTATTGAAAGTGCAAAGAAATAAAGTATAACCACATGTCTCTGAAGACATAAGATTGGAACTGTTTGGGGGAACATATTTCGAAGCAATCTGTTTAATCAACAAAGCAACAGGCATTTGATTCACACATTCACCACTTCCTGGCTCCTTACCTCAGTCTCTGCTGGTACGTTACAGCACTCTGTCCATCTTGCAGAATCTAGGGGATTGTTTTAATAAAGCGCAGTTTATATCCCAGACCACAAGAGGACACTCCTCCAACATTAATTTTTCAAATTACATAGTTTAAATACTTTTCCTGTATTCTTATCTGATATCGAATCACGGAGATACCATACTGTATTTCCTGTTTCCTAAGGCTAAATTTCACAATGCAGAAATAATCTGTGATTTTCAGCATTTTCTGAACTTGCAGAATTCCCAGATTTACCAGTTGATGTACGGCTCCTTCTATTTATTATGTAAACCTTATGACAACAGCCTTATTTTTCTTGTTCCTTATCACAGATCCCTTAAAAGTAGTCCTCCAATAATAGTCAAAAATCACCAATCTGTGATCACCATGAAGGAGTGGAAATATCAGATACCCAGCATCAGAGGAAGACTGAGAAAGCAGTGCAAGCTTACATTAAGTAAAAACTATACCTGCTAGGAAAGATTTTAAATAATGACCATAAAAAAACTACACACGCAACAAATTTTGAATAACTCATTCCCAATTTTCACTGATAAGTACTGTGAGTAGTAAGATGCTTTCTCCTATGAAATATAGTCTATCTGAGGATCTCTGTTCTTTCAGCAGGTATTTCAGACAAATGATGGAAAACAACAAAAGGATTAAAAAATCCCCCACTGACTTAAGGTTACATACTGAAGTAGCAAAAGAGGCCAAGAAACTTAAATCTTGGTCTTGCCACAAGATTTACTAGCTCAAAAAGAAATCCATCTCTCTCTGTCCTCTATCTGACATCAAACCAAGCAGCCATTACTATACACAGTATTTCCAAAGGCAGAATATATAATGTATGACATTACAATTAAATTCAAATGTTGCACTGCTTTTATTAGAATACGCACTTAACAGATCCTAAATGTTTGTTCTTAGGAAAAAAAAACCCTTTATTGTGAAATGCTGATGTTCATTTCCTACCTTCTTATTTAGTTATACTTGTTTTTTCCTGTTCCATTACTGCTGTTGCCAGCTTATGTATTTCTTCAGTAAAAATACAAAATAAGATATACTGTACTGATCTGGTTTCTTCCATAATAAAACAAAAGAGCTTGGCTTTACAAATTTCTTTAACATAAGGAAAAAAATGTAAATATTATATGCAATAATTATTAGGTTTTATGATAAAATAGGAAACTTGGCGGGGAGAGAGGAATGGAAATTTGGAGACCTTAAAATATATAAAGCTTTCTCATAAAATACTTTGTAATTAAAGTAAGCACTGACTCTTTGATAGCTTAACGGCCTAATTTTAGCAGGAGAATATACACACGGTTTTACACACATTACTTCTCGTAAAGCCTAGGGAAGGCTATGTTACAACCAGCAGCAAAGAGTTTGATTCTTACTATTTACTAGTACCTATGGACTTGGAATGTCCCATGGGAGAAACTGGCTATTGTGTATCATACCAATGTCATATATCCAGAGAGGAGTTTTTGCTTGTGTGAAAGCAGAATCCACCATCCCACCAAAAATATACAGAGTGCCCTGCAAAATGCAAAAATATTTGTCACTTACAAATAGGTATATAGTGTAAAAATAATTTTTAAAACAATTCTGAAATTAAAAGGCTGCCATCACCAAAATATAATTAACAATAACGCATATGATGATCTATTAACAATTCAAGAGGCAATCACAAAAAGCCACCAACTTTTAATCATGTCTTTACCCTCTCCCAGTAGGAAACCCTGATGAACATTGTGCTATTTTAACAGGGTCGGCATTCCAGAATCACTCACTTCCTTGTCGATCTGGGTCAGCTTGAGGGATGCGATCTGGAGCTCTCAGAGGCATTGCTCAGGTAATACCACATTATGCATGTTTGTAGAAAGATTTCATTGTGTTGCAGCTCCTGATATCCTAAATTCTGTTCTCCCTTCACAGACAAAGCTGTAATTCTTATTTGCCTTCACTTTCCCATCCCTCTCTACGCAAGTTCTCAAGTGAATGTTTTTATGCTGTAGCTTATCATGCAAATGAATTCAGAGCAACTGTTACAACTATACAACTAAGTCAAAGAACGTGCTGCCAAGGTCTTTATTTTGTATTACTATTACGTACTGAGCACTGACTGAGGAAATCAGGGAGCTGCATACTGCTGCAAAGCTAACCTCCTGTCACTTTATTCAGAAAGATTCCAAAACATTGGTACAGCTACATCCAGAATTGCACTGACATAGAAGTATTTTCTGAGTATAGTATTCCAGTATATAATAATCTATGGCATTTTATTTCATTGTACAATAGGAAATAAAATGTTGGGATATGGACAGTACAAATCTTGGTCTACTACCTTATAAGCCACCATTGAATGTTCTTCCAGTTCTTCTGGACCATCTCTTGGGCAATCCAGCGTTTCCCATTCCTTTTTCACTATAAATCAAAGTTAAAGTCAAGACAGCGGTGCACTCAACGCACAAACATTAGGGAAAAGGTGAAAAGATCAGCTTTGAATTGGCCGCACTGGCAGGGTCAATGGGGGAAAATGAAGCATTTTGCTATCTTTTCTGTTAGTTCAGAAAATGGAGGCACTTCCCTCAAAATGAAATATGTGCATTTCTTCTATTGGGCAAATTTAAATGTAATAGAAATTGATCTTGTTACTGCTTTTATTTTAATGCTATACTGTTACCTACATCAAAACACAACTATTCCATGAGCATGAATCCCAGCACAATTTTATGTTTTATTCCAGTAACGACAATTACACAGGGAACACCATACATGAAGTCAAAACATACAAAGTGTCACATTTGATAGTGCATTATTAATACAATTTTACAAGGTATTGTATTCATGTGTTCCCTTTGGGCACTTTCTAACATAGGAATAGTTTATGCATGTAAGAGTCAATAAAACTATGTCTTTCATATCCCTTGCTAGAACTAGGATATTTTAAATCACTTGGTATTTCTGGTTTACAAAAAAAAAAAAGAGGGAACTGAATTGCTGAAATCTAAACTTTCTGGCACACCAGCAACAGAAACAAATACACCATTTTTCCAGTGAACAAAATGCAATTTATCCATCATTTTGATGGAGAGACTTTAAATGGGGATAATCTGTTAACCACTGCGTATCCCCAATTTCATGATGGCTGAATGTAGAATCTCTTTAACCCTGACACACAAGTGAAGGGGCAAACTTACCTATATTGTATCGCCAGAAATCCCTGAGACTGGTGGTGTTTCGCCCTCCATAGAGATAAACAAATCCTCTGCAAATAATGCAAGCATGTTTATACCGATCGCAGGGAGAGGGCTTCTTTTGGGGTGCAGATTTCCAATCACATTGTGCAGTTTTTCCTTTCATGCTGACAACTAGGATTATATCCAAATATCAACTGCAAAGGACAGCCATGTCAGGGGAGGGTCCCAAAACATCAGGGCAGGGCTTAAACCCTGCTTGGTCTGTAAAAAGACAGAAAAATACTTTCAGTTTAAAAAGAAGGAAAAAAAAAAAGTAAGACAGAAAAAAAGAGAAGTCTCTGCCTTATGATAAGAAGTTACTGTGTTTCCTTTTCATTCCCATCAAAGGCAACCTGACAATTTTGGCCATCTGTGATAATACGCTAACTTAAGTAAAGCATTTGCAATGCTGACTCTCAGAGTCTTACATCAGCGAGATTGGGACAGGAACATTCCTGGAGCTGAAAGTTTTCTAAAGAACGTCAGTGAGCTGAAGCAACAAACTGTAATATGGTAGAAATTAAGGCTTGGTCTTTTTTACTACAAAAAAGTAATTAAAACAAACCTGTACTTAAAAGAAACTTTGTAAAGAGTAAATATTACAGATTAAATTAATGCATGAGCAGTTGTCCAGAATCTTAGACTTTTACCTGTAAACCAGCTGAAATTTGGATAAATCTGAAAAAAAATGACACAATCCTTTCATTTGCCACAAGATGTCACTGTGTTCTGTGAAGACAGAAGTACCAGGAACAACATGCTTCTATTAATCCTTTCTAAAATATAGCATGGTCAGGGCTCTGAAGTAGATTATTTTATGAAGCAATAAAAATTTAAGTAAATCACCTTTCAGCCAAATTTTGAGATTTGTGTTGGTAATGCATCCAAGGTGACATGTCACGAAATGAAGTACAGAGTCCCAATTCCAAGCCTATTTCAGTGAAAGCCAGATTCCAGCAGTACTGAGGACCTAGGATGGAAATTGATAGGTAACAACATGTCAGTATGGCCACGCTGTTAACTCTTAAGTAGTGCAAAGTAATGCCTGGTCTTCCACAGTTAACTGTGTTTTCCACACTTAACTTCTCTAGTTAAAGTATGCATGTATTTAGCATCCCAGTGGATAAAGTCATATATCTCTCAGCTCAACATAATGATCGTGCAGCAAATCCCTTCTTTTGTTTTAAGGCTATTTCCAAGATAAATGTGATAAACTTACATGTCCTTGGCCCAATTATTTCTAATTAAAAAAAAACAAAACAAGCAACAACAACAAACCACCCACAAAAAACCCAAACAGCAGACATACCCAATTTGCCCTGCATGTACAGCAATAAAACCATTTACATCCACAGAGAACTTTCATTGCAGCTGCTGCCCATGGCCTCCCTGAGCAGTGACAAGGCTGGGAATTTTCCCTCCATCTCTTCAGAAATGGCACGACAGTAACAAAGCCCTTACAAAGCCTGGCCATTTCATGTCACCAGCAGCATGAATGGCAGGCACTGGGGCCGTTCACCAACTTCCAGCCTGGTGCATCACGGTCTGTGTGTGCCGAGTGGATTTTTCAAAGTAGCCACTGCGCACTACTCACAGGCTGTCTTCCTTGAAGATATGCCTTAGACTAAACTCTTTTCAGTGGTGCCCAGCGACAGGACAAGGGGCAACGGGCACAAACTGGTACACAGAAAGTTCCAGGTGAACATGAGGAAAAGTTTCTTTACTTTGAGGGAGACAGAGCACTGAAGCAGGCTGCCCACAGAGGTTGTGGTGTCTCCTTCTCTGGAGATGTTCAAACCTGCCTGGATGTGATCCTGCTTTAGCAGGGGGGCTGGACTTTGATCTCCAGAGGTCCCTTCCAACCCCTACCGTTCTGTGATTCTGTGGAAAGTTTTGGGTTCCCAGGTTAATTCACATGCACGCTGCATAAAAGCAGCAAAGCTGCTGTCAGATCAGGAACTGCTTCCAGGTAAAGTTTGAAATGCAAATTGTTTCCCACAAATGGTAATTTAAACTTTCTTTAGGCTGGAACAGTTACTTAGAAAGACAACAATGACCAGGTTAAGTTAAATCAAGTTCTCTTCTTCAGGTCTACATGCAGGTATTTTTACTATATGCATTGCCATAGTATAACTTAAGACATATGAACTGTGCCTTGAAGTTGATTCTGTAAAATTATATTTAGCCACATATATGCCAGCAAAGGTCAACATAAGCACTGTTCACCCTGTACGTATCTGAATACAGGATTAGGGGGTATGTACAGAGACCACAAAGTATCTAGATCTCCGTCAAAAGTTGCCATGTTCTAAAAAGGAAAGAGCAATGTTCTCTTGGATTCAATGATGAAAGAGCAGTTAAATACAAAAGAAAAAAATACCATAGATTTCTGTAACACCAGTTTATATGTCCGTGAACATGCTGAGTAATAGTGGGGGGCTTCATAACCCTTTATTTTTCTATATATTTCTATAATAAGCCTTCCTTTATATTTTTCTCTCAGAATACTGCATGTCTTCTGTTTCACTACTGCACTGGAAGCAACATTTTTGTTTCACAGTTTTCAGTACTCTGCCTCTGTGCCAACATCCCTTGTTTGGAGAGGTTTATATATCAAGCAGCACAAAAACACATCCCCTTCTTCAAACATTTTCTCCTGTGTTCAATGATTCCTTTGTTTTTGAAAGCCTGGATTTGTCCCAACAAATTCACGAGCCATCCTTCCCTCCACCCATGAACAATGAGGTTCTTCGTTGTCCCTTCACACCATGTCCTTCCTTAAGGCTCTAGCAGATGAGCCCTGGCAGGTCAGGGGCAATGTGACTGCTCTGGTTTGCTGCTCCACCAGGTGTAGAGGCAAGGTGTGTAGCCAAAACTCAGTCACTCCAGTTCACAGCCTGCTGCGCTGCATATAGTGACCATTCCCTCATGGCCCCTGCTGTTGGAAGTACCTGTCAGCAAAATGCCAATGTAAAATCTGGGAGAAAAGGTGGCCTTTACACCGTAAATTACCATTTAAGCAGCTAGACTATCTGGAGTGATCTTGAGATGCTGATACTCGGGAGCTGAGTCTGCACAGCTAGCTCAGGTGTAGATGTCTTTGAGCACTCCCTGTGTGCTGCTTCAGAAGCTGGCTCAAGGCCAGAATAGCAGCAGCCTCCCATGCTGGGAGAAAATGAAGACTGGTCCTTGCTCAACTCTCTCTTTAAAATCAGATTGACTCCATCAAGTTTGTGCTAAGCTGGTGACAGAAAGCCTAGCTGACCTTGGGACAGTGCCACATGCTTTTTGTAGCATGCATGTTATCCCAGGTCCTTGCATTTTCTGGGGTATCGCCGCTGCTACTGTCCTAAAAATACTAAGTGAACTATAGCTCAGCACCCCTCTGATATTACTGACCCCTCCCTCTGTTAAATGTAGGAAGTTAGGGCACAGCCTTTATAAAATATGAACAGCTTAACTGTTACTTTGATTCCTGAAATCAAAATAACTATTAAGACAACATGCTATAGTGAGATGCTTCAGATGCCAAATATTGTATTTGCAAAAGGTATAAGCCTGTATTTCCACTATATCTGAAATTTGTATGTATCACTATTTATTCCCAAAGGAAGTGAGCCCAGGAAGTGCTTGCAAGATGAGCCCTTACTGCATCCCTCTTGTCAGGTGCTTACAGACAAGTCCAGGGTGAGCTGCATGTAATTTGAGAAAAAACAAAAATTACAGTAAAACAAGCTACAGAAGATACAGTCATATGTCATATTTGTATATATATTTCATATTGATATGAAATGCATATATCTAATGTATCATCTAATTTATCTCTAAAATTCACCATTTGTAAGACTAGAATATATTCAGTGACAAAAACATGTTAGAGAATCTCTTGCAGCATATTCTAGCAAGACTAGCTATTCAAAGTGTGTTAATCTTTTTTATGCAAACCAGTATTGTAAGCTATTACTGTAGAAAACTGAAGTATATTCCTTTTATGTTTCGTCTGAAAGAATACAAGATTGGCAGCATTTGCAAAGGTGTGCATTTCTCTTTTCCAGGGGAATTAGCAGCAATGAAGTAGTGATGTGTTATAGTAAGTCTGTAATACTTTATGGCACGCTATTGAAAAGGGAGAAGCAGCTGAAGTCATGAAACATGGATTCTCTCCCTAACTCTGCCAAAGCTTCTGTGTTAACTGTGGCCAATTCATCTATCACTTCCACAGCTAAGTGGGGACAAAGACACCTCCTTTGTAAAACACTTCAAATTTGCTGATGCAGTGTCATGTGAGAGTGCCAAAGTATTACTCGTCTTGATATAATTTAATGTGAAAAAAGTGATAGGGCTCTGCTATTAATACTTTACAAAGGTAAAATAGGCTTGTCCCCTTGAGGGTTTTTTTCCCCAGCTATAGAACTGGTTATTCCTCTTCCTGTATATTTGTTTGTTATTCTTCCTACAAACCTTGCCTCCTATTATACAAACAGAAGACGACAGCCCTGATTTCATATAGTAGATTAGCAACAAAATCCTGTCCCCTTGTTTATCTACCCCATCTGAACTCTGTGTAAGGCAGGCAAGCAGGATGGGATAACAAAAGGCCAATCTGGCATTAACTGAATGGGTGTCTCCTCCCAGTCACACCTTCTGAGCATCAACTGACCCTTGTGAATCACAGGCGTTTATTCTCTGGGCATAAAGCATTCTTGGAGGCAGACCTACAATCACTTAAACAGATCAGTTAACAAACTGCTTCATATCAGAGTCGGGGAAAAGACATGTTCAAAGTTAACCTTGAATCTTGCCTTTCATCACTGGTATTTTACGTAACAAACTTGACTCCTGGATTGTCTTTCTATAAAACCAGACTCACCGAAGTTCATCCACCAAACAGTCCCATTTCCAAAGAAAAACTGCTACTCTTCTGAGAACAATGCCACCGAGCAGTATCCTCTGTGTCATGCAACACTGACCTCATCTTCAACTTGGTACAAGCAAGATCCAATTATCCAATAGGAAGCTCTAACTTCAGCAGAATTTCAAAAAAATACCCAAAAAGACAACTCAGTACATTTTTATCCAACTTTTTTTTTCCAAAACAGCTGTAGCATGCAAAAAAATGGCTGCTGCTCTCCAAACTCTGCTGCCATTTCATTCTAAAAATAGCTCCTGTGCAATCAATCCCAATTGTTCAACGGCTGGAGGAGCTGTGAGACAAGGACCTAAAGAGCTGCAATTAGCGTGGTAACTATAGCACAGAGTGCTTATCAATTAATGGCGCCACACTACTGTTTCATAATACAAAGAATTCAGGAAATGTAGAAAGACAGGAATTACTTCAGGAAATGTAGTTTATATGTTCATTATATAATTATTTATATTTCTATTATATGTGGTTTCTCAGACAAATGATTTATTTAAATAGATCGTCATTAAAGCTTTTTTCTACCTTGGTCCCCTGATTCATTTCCATCTGTTTTCAATATACTCAGAAAAGTTTCAGATTTAAGAGGATGGAGTCTTTTGAAATATAATGAGATATGAAACTACTCGTACTGGAGGAAAAAAGTAGGAAGTCTGTTTGTTTGTTTGTTTGTTTTGTTAATCACCCAGTCTTCTGAGCTCAACCCTTGAACCTTTCTGTGTAGAATACTGTATTTTCTTATTAAGCAACTTGATGTTTTACTGCTCTTCAAAAATAATAACAGATCTTCATGATTCTACTTATCTTACAAACCTTTGCTGTAGTGGTGGTTTTACTGTAACGTGTGTTCCAGTGGGACTGCCTGCATGAATATGGAGAAAACATTGACCAAATAGTTGCAAGGCAGTTACAGATTACTAGCTTTCAAAACAAAACCACTTTGTTTAGAATAGAGGGCAGGACTTTTTTCAGTATATCACATTTACTTGCAATGCTTTACCATGTGTGATAGATTTTTAGCATCCTCAGGTTTGCTATTTTATTATTTCCTAAATCAAGTTATTATGAACTATTTATAGAGTGGCTTTGTTTGTCTGCTTGTTTTCAAAATACAGAAATTAATTTTCAGAGATGCTCAGCTTCAGAATTTTAACCTGAAAGTCCAGAATGGCTTTGGGAATACAGATTATGTGTAATATTTCCGCATTATTACAATTCTGAATTGAAATAAGAACCTTATTTTGCTACATGTCGTAAAAGATGCAGTTCATACACGACTGAGCTTACAACTGAAGGAGTCAAGACAAAGGGAAGGAGATGGAAAACTGTGTTTGTTCTTACAGGGGGAAGTTCAAGGACAGAACGAGGAAAATAACTCTTTGAATTTTAACAAGTTTAGGGTAGTATTCTTAAACATTATCATTGTTATATTTCAGGGGTTCTGAATGCTTTCTGTACTGAACAGGTATTTCAAAGGAGATAACTCTTCTAGAAACATTTATGTATAATTACAGTTTCTATACACTGTAAACCTATATATGTAACTACTACTGGAGTGTGCAGTCCTAGACCACAGAGGGCATTGGCACCTTTACTGCAAAACAGATGAGAGCATCTCCTTGTGAACAGCTGTCTGCCTGCTTCTGGATCTCTGCAGGTAAGGTATTGCATTTCTTTAATTCAGATCACATTAATATTAAAGCTCTAATTTAAAAAATTCATAATATAAATTTATATGTTTGCATATAATTGCAAAATTAAATTTTACAAATTTAAATTATTAGTGTATTCTCTTTTGGGGTTTTTTTCCTAGAAGCTTTCACCCAAAAAAAGAAATCCTTTATGTTCATTACTGTATAGCACTACTCCATCTCTATTACAAAGTGAGTTCTGAAGTAGTAATAAATGCAAGAATTTATTAAATAAAGAAGTAGAAATAGATCCAGTTGTATTTTCTCTGTGCTAGGTATATTTCTACTTTTTAAGTAAACAAATACAACTTGGTTTGGAGTAATACAGTAAATATTTCATCTATTTCTCAAATATGGTGGCACAAATACAGCATGTTACGGACATACAAATCCAGTGCACCAGCCATGCCTGATCAAAAGTTTATGCTGATAATCAGTGTGTGTAGGGGGGGGGGTTTGGGGTTTTTGGGGGTTTTCTTTTGGTCCTTCAGAAATCTAATCTGCTTTTCAAATCTTATTTAGGGCCTTGTTGGTGACTTCATCCATAGGCATGTCAAGAGCTCAGTCTCTGCTGTGGCCTTACAATATAACTGGCATAGATGCCCTGACTGTAAAGGGTCTCTGCAGCAAGATGGCCCTTTGGACATTAGCTGAGACAAACAGGTAATTTCTCAAGTTCTAGATGTGGCAAAGCGAGAAAATACAGTTCCTGGTCCTCACACTTTAAGATAAAAGAAATGAGAAACTCCCACCCTTCTCACAGGGCAGTCTAAGATGTATTTGGCCTTTTACTCTTTTCTTATAAGTAATTTGTACTGTCACCACTGGCAACAGGTCATTCCAATACATAGGTCATCACCCCTTCCCCCCCAGAAATAGCAGTTTTCAGTGTTCCTAGAAGGCATCATTTTGGGATTTCACAAAAAGGTACTAGTTGGATTCTTTCAAGATACAGTAGGTAGATGCCCTGGAGATTCAATGTAATAAATCTGTACTGAGGTGTGACTGAATGCATCTTCTTGACAGCTTGTGACCTGCTGCTGAAGCAACTTCAAAAGACTTTATTTCCTAAGGGAGACTCTACTAGTGCTAATTCACAAAAATTTCTAGGTTAGCAAGAAAGACTCCGGTTGACAAAGGAGTCAGTGACTTCCCAGTCTGCCTACTCTCCTCAGGCATGAATTAGAGTACTATGGTGTATACTTGACAGCTGAGAGTGTATCAGTGAAAAGCTATTATCTTCCATTAAAAAAAGAGTATGCACTGAATTTTACTTGTTTGTTCTTTATAATCCCTGACTGAGGAAAAGGAACATCTAATAAAACACTCAGCCACACTTACAACTTAATGCCACACTTCATGGAAGATAGACAATGTGTTTTTCTTGTCTCCAAGACATTTTGCCCTTAGACAAACATGGAGCAATGGGGTAGAGAAGACATACAAGGTTGTGAGAATAGAAGAAGCTGTAGCTCGAAGAAATATGAAGGAGGAAAGAGAGGGCATTTGGCAATGAGAATAATAAAATGTTCCAGCTGGCAAATATTAAAACATCCAGATATCGTGTTAGAATCAGTATGAATTTAGATTACCCAGTATGGGAGAAGTCATGAGACTTGCGTGAGAAAGAATCAGGTGGCGCAACTGGAAAGACTGTCAGTAATGACTGGAGGAAAAACTGAGAACAAAAAGGATCTTTTATAGGGAAGATGAATTTACACAGTCAGGTGAAAAAAATGGTTGCATAAAAACACATGATACAATTGCATAGCTGGAATAGATTGCATAGAGAGGAATAGCTAGATTTTAGTCTGGCAAGGAAAACAAAGGAGTCAGGCAGACAAACAGCAATAATAACCGTGGTGGTTCACAATAACCTTGATGCCAACAGTTACTGGGCTGCACCAGCAAATGGAAAAAATACAAACCCACATAATTTCAATATATAAAGGAAACAGAAAGCATATGAGTAACTTTACACATACACGTTGTCGCTCCAAATTCAAATAGAATTACTCATGTGAATAAAACCAGTGATACGCATGAGCCTGCACAATGTAGCCTAGATACCAGAGCAAAAGAAGGACGAACTCTTTTGTTAGAAGTCTGAAAAAATGTTTTGCAAGCTTTTTTCATATTCAGACTCCGAATGACAGGGTCCATTTTTGACTGGAGCTTGGCTTTCTGAAAAATCCTCACTCCCAGCTAACGTGGTCCAGTATTCATCCCAAGCCAGATACACTTTGGCTTGGGTTTTGGATGGTTGTTGCATTTCTTTGTTTGTCTTTTGCTTTGTAAAAGGCATTTTGTTGCTTTATGCTCTTTGATTGTGGAAAAGGGAATAAGCAAAAGGAGGCTGGTGATTCTCTTAAACTGGAAGCGAGGAAACGAGCTCTGGCTGGCCCTACCCCAGACCTCCTGCACAGCATCGCGGAAGTTGCAGGTCCCCTTTCCCCAGCCATCTCCTGGCTGCAAAGCGCTGATGCTGCTTCCTTCCTTTCATGCGCTTTGTTTCATTTCGTACCTTTGGGCAAAAGCAACTTTGTGTACAGCTGTACAGAGCTGTACAACGTTAGCACTGTACAACAGTGCAACGGCATGTACCGAAAGGCTAAATGTTCCCTGTGCTGCAGTGTGTGCCTTAGAGCTGGTCTGCGCCCTCACCACCTTCCCTCTGCTCCCCTTCTCTGGGTGACGGTGCCTGCGTCTCGGGGACTGGCTGCTCCTCAGGGGACACTGAGGTGGCTCTGGCTGTACCAGGTGCCCCTGGGCCTACCGCCCCTCCTGCTGCGCCCTGCCCCTGGCAGGCCTCACCTCTGCACCCCCCTCTCCTCTCCAGGTGCTGCCGATCACCGCCTCAGCCGGGGTCTGGTCCTGACAGGGCACAGGAGGTAAGAAAAAAAGAAGAGGAAAAATAAGAGCCTTGTGAGCCTGTATTTGGCCAGGAGTGAACCCAGCCGGACTGCGCCCACTGCCTCCCCTCAGGTTTGCCCTCACAGGGGGACACCGTACCCTGCACACCCCTCACCCCAGGCACCAAACGGCAGTAACACACACACACACCCCAACCCCAGAGGTGAAGGGAAGGATACTCCTCGGACGGTGGGAGCCGAGGCCGCCAGCCCTCAGCCAGGAGCAGGGCCCCTCCGACCGGATGCCGCCGGGCACAGCGTGAGGCGATAGGCGCTGCCGCGGATGGGGTGGGGGGGGCAGCAGGCCTGTCCCGCTTGGCCGCCAGCACCCGGCAGCGAAACCCCCTCCCTCGGGCAGCAGTCGGGAGCCTCCGCCCGCCTCCACCCTCTCCCCGGGCTCCCTCTCACCTCCTAAGGGCGGCGGGGCCGGCGGGAGGCGCGGTCCCTGCCCCGAGCCTGCGCGGAGGCACGAAAGCGGCTCGGTGTGCTGCCGTCTGCCCGCGCCGCTGCTGCCGTCCCTTGGGTGGGGACGGGCCCCGGGAGGAGCTGGTGGTGTGGCGGTCCTGGCGTGCCCGGGGCAGGACCCGATCCGCCTGGCTGCGGGGTCCCCTCGCAGGGCGGCGGGGAAGCGGGTGATGCTGGAGGCAGGAGGCTGTGCGGAGCATTTGTAAGGTCCTGCGGGCTGGGGACATTGCCGGGAGAAGTGCACCGCAGGCGTTTACTGCTGTGGCATAGCCCTGTTACTCACGAGGAATGTATAAAATCTTGTGTCTGGCCTGAACGCAGCCAGAAGCAAACTTTTTTTTTTCTTTTTTTGTTGTTAGTGAGAAGGGGGAGCATGGAGAGCGGTTGGTTGTTTCTATGCTCAGTTCCAAGCCCTTTTAAGTCAGTATTTAGCCCAAAGATCCTTCTCTGTATGCTCTCCTGAGCCTATGAGCCACAGCCCCAGCACTTGCTTGGGCTTGTGTCCTTGGCTTTCTGCTCTTCTGCTTCAGCTTCCACGGGGTTTGCTTTTTTTTTTTTTTTTTTTTTTTTTTTTTTTTTTTTTTAATCTCTCTGTTTCTCTTTTACAGCTACATAAGGCTTCATAAAACAGTCAGGAATGAAACTCCCCCGCCCACACGTGCCTCTATTTTCCATGTTGACATGTTTTCCTGCTTTGGGGTGGAGGCTTCTACTTTTTCTTTAGTATTGCTCCTAAAAAAGAACATAATTGTTTTTTCAAGTTATTGTGAGGCCAATAGATACACCCAGTTCATAGCAATGCAAAACCTGTGGCCTGGACTATGTGAATAATATGCATACCTTCATTTATATTATGTATAATATATCTGAGTATGGTAGCAATATATGCTTCTGAATTTTTCATGCTGGGACTTTATGCGTTGCTGAGAGGCCGGTGCAGAACTTTCCCCAGACCCTCTTAATTGACTCCTGCTAGGAATTAAAACCCAAACCCCAAAACAAGCCCACACATTTTTCATAAAAAGAACTCTGAGATCATTAGCTAACATTTGGAAGTCCCTCAAATTAACATGCGTAAAGGACTGTGGCCAAACTCCCACTGGCTCCCATAAAAGCAGTAATCAGTCCTTCAAGCAAGATTCTCTACAAAATAACACCCAGAAGCCCCTGCAGAAGGGATTGCCAATCTCACCATCTGACTAGATTAAAAACAGCAGTAACAATGTGATAATTGACAGGAGAAACTTCCCTGACAAGGAATGAATCAGTGTTTATTTTTAGCCTTTTTCCCCAAACCGCTTTATTTAAACAAAAGATTAACTAATTATTTCCGTCCTTACATTGTCCACACTAGAAACAGGAGGTGGCAGATCCTTACGTATCTGCAAGGGAGCACTTTGTGTTGGCTTATCGTTTGAGGTCTGCACCCTGGATGGATGCGATTGTGCCAATTATCCTTTCATTTCCCGTTCAATCAACCTGAAAAATATCAAGGCTTCACTAAATTTAGACAACCCCCCATCAATATTTCTTTATTTCCTAAATAGCAAGCTTCAAAAAAAGGTTTCAGAAAATATAAATTGTGATTTTTCTCTGTATCCTACCTTTGCTCCAAAGCTTTGCTTGAAAAACAAGTCAATATTAGTCTTGTCACTGCAACTGCCCACTGCAGCCTTTTGCGAAGACAGAGCACTTGCATTCCAAGAAGATAAGGTTGCACTACCTGTGTAAGGAGCCAGCAATAAAATTTTATCTAGGAGAAGGCAGATCACCTGAAAAAAGACTGGCAAAAGATTTGTCCCATTTTACAATGCAAGGAAACAGTATCAATCCCAATGACATCAAATAACATCAAATAATATCTATGTTTCTGGTAATAAGCTTTTCGGGTTTTGCTTTGTTTTGAAGTAGGGGGCTTGAAGTGTTTTTCTTAAATTGTGAATGAATTGTGGATTGCAGCGTGGGTTTCATTAGCAGAAAAGGAATCAGTTTTCTTTGAAAATGTCTGAGGATATATTTTTGTGGCTTATCTGCTATGGAACTAAGAAACATAAATGACCCTTTATGTCATTGTACTGCATATCTATAATATGAGAATTGCTACAAAACATACAAAGAGCTGATTTGCTGGTCTCTTACTTTCATAGTCTCAAAGCAATTGTACCACGCTAAATTCATAGGTCAAATTGTATTAATTTTAGTCCTGAAGCGTGAATCTCATTTTCAGCATCTAATTATTTATTCTTCAAAGGAAAATGTTGGTGTAGAATTTATTTTTTGTGCTCCTTAATATTTCAGATAATTTTGGCTATGACTACTTGGGTTAGCCCAATTCTAGCCCAATTTAGTGCATACCTGATCATTCCTGAACAGAGTGAAATGTGAAGTAGAACACCATAGAAATCATGGCAAATTATCAGTTTCTTTATATGCAGCCCACTGGTCTCTTAACAGAGGTTAGAGGGAGAAACTCCACTGTTGTATTACTCATAGGACCAAGTTGAATCTTTGGTATCTCACCACACATGTTAGTGCAAGAGGTGCATTAAAAATGGAATTTTACCTAGAAATAAAAGTATCCTTTCTCCTGTTTCTACATTTCCTGAGACCACTGCAGAAATGGCTGCTTGTTGGGATGAGCTCTCTGCCTTGCAAGCGTTATCTGCAATGGTGACCCCCCAATCCCAGATAATTTCATTTCTCTTTAGAAGTAAGATGAATGTAGAACACTAACAGGAACATTGTACCAAATGATTTAATCTGTGGGCAACCAGGCCAAACAAATCCATGAATCATTCATAATCATTCATATGCGTCTGCATTGCAAAGAGATACAGTTCATTACAAAAGTACAGATGGGGGAAGGGTGAGACAGGAATAAGGTAGATCAATAAAATCTGCATGAAATACATGGGGCTTTAACCAGAATTTATTTTATTGGCTGTGGGCCAAGTCCAAAAAATAAGGGTTTAGGGCAGAATCTGAGCTCCTAAATCTAAAACAGAGATGGTGGAAAACCCCAGTGAGCTGTGCCTGACCTTGCATCATGCCTATATTCCCAAGCCACCTTATGTGCTTTTACATAAGCTACTCTGCTGTATACAGCCTCCCCGTAAGTGCCCAGATCTGCACCAGTTCAACAGGGCCAAGCAGCTTGGCACTCCTTCACATCTCAACTTAATCAGGAACCAAAACCTATGTGTTACTCCATACAGGTCCCCAGAGCAGCTCAGTTCAAGAGGTAATCTTCAAACCTCTCTAAGGGGTGCCAGTGGGACTAAGTCTTCACAACTGCAATTACACCTGTTCCCTCTAAAAAGACATTTTTATGATCTACTAGAGCAAGTAAAGCATTTATCCAGGAAGTGGAAGGTCTGAATTCAGGGCCTGTTCTTTGCAGATCAGAGATACCAGTAGTCACACTGATGTTTGGGTGCATAAGTATTCACCTGAAAGCAGCTTCAAAGCTTGGTCACTCTCACTTGTGACCCTGCACAGAACATGTCTAGAGCGGGTCGTGAGGCTCTGTGCAAGGATGCTCAAATTAGCACTGACATGTTTCCATTAGAACTAGGTAATGCCGTGTCATCAGAGGCGACTGAAACGTAGCAGAGTTTATTAGCTGAGATGCAGCGTACATTAAGATGGCGGTACATACTGCTTGCGAGTCCAGCTAGCTTAGGAGCCTCCCATTTCAGCGCATTCCTACTCTCAAGCAAGCAACAATCTACATCTGTTGCCTAAACTACTTCAATACGGGAAACTGATTAAAAAAATAAATAGAAGTTATTAATCTTTAACAGAAATGTTCCTCTCAGCCTAGCAATAGCTACTTGGGAGTTTGGATTTGCAGCTGTCAGATTGGTAGGTATCACCGGTACCGGCTACTAGTCACCTCTCTGAGGATGTCTCCGGTGAGTACAGATTTGGGAATTACCGCTGGATGGCACTCTTGTGCCACAGAGTGTGTAACTGTATATGATTTTATTTGGCTGCAAATACAGACATCTTTAAAGACAAAGAACCAAGTTCAGTTCTTTATACCATCATAAATTTGGAAGTGGCTTCACGTAAGGCATTCAGTTTAATTTAGAGTTGCACCAGCATAACTGGGAGAAGAATACGAACCAGATGTTGAGAAGTGATATTTTGGCTATTAAGTCTATCAATAAAGTTTTGAACAATTTATGAAACTTAAATACAAGGAGCAGGCATAGAGGCTGTGGCCATGAAAGACCAAGAGCACCCAGCTTCAGTTCTTCTGTGTTGTACAGGCTACACTAAATTCTAATAATAGACCTTAATGCTTTTTTAAATGCCAGTGATTTTACCCTTAAGGCTGCTATGTTATACATGCTATTCTATAAAGATTAAAAAAAAAAAAAATTCTATGGCTGGCTGTAAAACCAGAAGCTATCTTCATTCCAAAAGGCAAATTTGAAGTCTTTGTTTTAAAGTTTCCAGTCTATATATTTGAAATGTTTGGAGAATGTTTCAGTCATTTCTAATCCCAAATATTATGCTTTTATTTTGAATTATTTGAAAAATGGCTCAAGTATTTTCACATAGAATAATCATTCTGTGAAAGTCAATATTGTTTTCAGAAAGTATTTAGTTTTCTGATAAGAAATCAATTTTGGACTAAATTTGCATTTTAAAATGTGGTAGTTACCTCTCTAGTGAAATAGAATCATATCCACAATAACTCTTCAGTAAAGATAACACATTTGCCTTAATGTACTGTACATGTGTTATGTATCAACGCAGCGTAAGGGAGAATACCAGGGAATTTCTGCAAATACATTTGAACATCAGGGAAATATCATCATGAAATCTGTGCTTCTGCTCCTTTTCTGTTGGTATAGATGGTGACACCTCTCTCCCCTGTAAAGAACTCCAGTTCCCTCATCCCTAAATCTGTACAGTACTCTGAATATTAGGAATGTCTGATAAGTTCAAGAACTCTTTCAGCAAAGTCATCTTCTCCACCTTCACTTCCACCAAAACCAACAAGCAAGCTAGTAATCAATTTAGGCTGAGGCATTTTCTATTTTGAGGCTGGTAGCGTATCTCTGGTTTCAGCCAGGGACGGAAGTGCTTGGAGTGTTTTATCACAGCCAGCTCTTGTGATTTACTTGGCATAACTGGAAGAAGGAAATTGTGCAAATATGGGCTAAAGCTTATTCTTGGGAAATGCACGGTTCCATAGACTTGGGATCTTTAATGTATATTTTTGGTGATCACTTGTATGCTCTATCTTCAATTATCTATTTGTAGCATGAGAATAGTATCACACTTATTCTGTGATGCTTGACAGAAGGGTTCCTGTACGTGTGCTAAATGTGCTTAGAGGCAAACCTGGCAGGATCAGGCTAAGAATGTTTCAGCACACCTTTCCTGCCCTCCCTGGTTTTGGCTTATTCTGAGGGCCATCATGGCCCTTGCACAATTTGGTCATTCTGAGAAGATGCTCTAAATTAAGAATTGGCTGTTATGGCTGAATAACACAGCAACCTGAATCTATTCAGAGAATAGAATGGAAACTATTGTCTTCTCACACTTCTGCCCTTCCACCATTCCACTTCATGCTGGGACTTACAGCATCCACAGTTGACAGGATGGTCTGTAATTACCCTATGAAGAACCTGTGTCTCCTCCCACTTTCTTTTATGTACTGTTGCAATTTACTGAATAACTGGTAGTTAACTTGATTTTTAAAATCTATTTTATGGTAATACCCCAGGGCTGTGTTCTTATTTATGGTTTCTTTGCACTAGCTATTGTAGATACTGGTAGCTGAGAAAGACACTGTTGTGAAGAGCTTACAAGCTCTAGGTAGCACAAACGGAGAACTAAGATCCAGGGAAATCAAGTGATTTGCCCAAGGTCACATGCTAAGTTTGTGGCAGTGTTAATCTACCCGATCTGATTATCTAAGGCGTGTAGGCACCAGTGCATGTTCTGGTATATGTATCAGCCACAGGAATGCTAAACTCAAGAAGTTAATTTGGAAAATAAAGGCAGGGGTGGGGGGGGGGGGGGGGGGAAAGAGAGAAAAAAGACATGCCTGGCACTACTTGAAGACTTGCAAGAAATTTCGACTTTCCCATTCTTTGAATATTTTCAAAATACATAAACTCTTGGGATCTGCTTTTTAAAATGTTGTTTCAAACTGGAATAACATCTGTTAAATGTAGCCAAGAAACATCTGGTTTTCTGTTCCTGGAACCCTGAGCTGAGGCGGCTGTTTTCCTGTCAGCTATGCCGTGGAGCGAAATCGGTTCAATAGGTCATTCTGTTCTCTCCATTTCTTAGTTCTCAGTTTCCTGTTACAAAGATGGCCAACAACGAGAGTAAGCAGGAGGGGGAAGGAGATTCTGTGTAATTGTGCATATTAGCCTATGAAAAAAAACCCTTTAGCTTCAAACTAAGTCAGATAACTGATGAAAGCAGAGCTATTAAGCATTAGAAAGAACACCAGGGATTATACGGAACTGTAAGATTTATTAGCCCCCAAATAGTTTATCTTTCATGAGTGGAAATAACAATCTGATACAAATCCCACTCAAAACAATGGAAATCTTACATTGATGGTCACTGAGCTTTGGATTTGACCCTCTCTGGTGTCACTGGTAGCTGGCCTACCACTAGGCCAGCTGCTCACCAGCACACAGTATATTAATTGCAAGTTTGTCATTAACTATCACCTGAGCAGCTCTAGACAAGGCAGTATTTGAAGGGCCAGAAATGGTTGATGCATTGTATACACCATCTCCATCTCTTCAACAATTGCTTACTCCAGTGGAGTCAAACTGAGGACAGCTGGGAAGGAGAACCAGAAGAAGAGTTCAAAGGCCTCAAGTAGAAAAGACAGTAAGCATGTTGTGTAGGTTTTAGTTCTTGCATTCCCAGCTCTCTGTGCTTTGACAATGCCTTGGACAAACAAATGCATTCTTGAGAACTGCATAATTTTTTCCCTTCATCTTTTAAGAACAGGACTAAGACTCATAAAGGCATTTAGATGCTTATGCTCCCCCTGAAATAATCAGGCATTAAAAGCATAAATAACATTGAGAGCATGCACCATGATCTGATATTTAATTACCAATGAAAATCTGTATCATTCAGTCAGTGCCATTAATATTAGGAGATGACTAACACTGAGGTGGCAGAACTCTCTCTCTCTCTGTATTCTTACTGCAGAATGGCGGCACCCTTGTTTTTCAGGACCAATCTCAAAAACAACTGGGAAACTGAGACCATCTGCCATGAACATTTTGGTGAGGCAAAAAGGCCATCGGAGTCCTGTTTCTTATACAGATGTAATTTGCCACCAGTCACGTGACTTGAAAAGCAAAACTAATCTGGAGGAAAGGTTTCTCCAGTTTTTGCCTTAGATGTGACCTTTCCCTTCCCAGGCCATTAATTTAAAATACCAAGGAAGTGAGTCCTAATCTGAGGAAGAGTTTCCAAAACAGAACTAGAGATGCAGAACTTTCTGTGGCAGGGTCTTTCAAAGTGCTGATGGTGTAAATTAACTAATGGGGGTCAAGTCTGTGTGCATAGAGGAAACTCACTACAGGCAGATAGGGTGCAGGAAGGGAAGAGGGAGTTGTACGGCTCTTAGGCAGTTGCAAGCCGCTTCCTGACACTATTTACTTGATGAAATATTTTGTTTCCTTCAGAGCAGTGTTTTCATATCTGTTTTACATTGCCCAACATTCACAGTTTGATACTGAAGGGACCGTTCCCCAGCTAGACTGTAATTACCTAAATCCACACAGTGGTATGGTCCACCCATACCCCGACTGGACTACAGTCAAATGTATGCTTTAAATAAATAACATTTAGTCTGACTGCCACGAAAGACTGTGCCATTTTACTTCATGAACAGCAAAACCAGTTTGTAATAACATATGTATATGGAAAATGCTGTTGTCAATGAATAGCTGGGAATGGAATGATCCAGTTTACTCTGTGCTGCATTGATTTCTAGCCTATTCTGCTCAGTGCTATCTTCATCTGTTCTCTTCAGCCTCATCTGATTTTTGTATTTGCCATGTATACACATTATCCAAATACAATTAGGGTTGTTGTGTGTTTGGCACATCAGTGTTTGGCATCACCATGATTAATAGAATCATACTCAATGGCATGATTCAAAGGACCGGAATTTATGACAGAAAACCCCTGCATGCCGTGAACACAAACATGCTTCTACACTGCTTGAGTTCCAACTTAGTCCCGCTCATTAATCATGGATTGTCTCATATCTGGAGCTTTATGCAGGAACGAGGGACATCTAGTGGTTCAATCGAATATAGCAAATGAAGATCTGCTTAAAAAGGTACATTGTTATGCAAAGTAGACAAGTCCATGAAAATTAGACTAAATTAAAGACTTTCTCAGTGGTTGAAATGCAATTTGAATATATGAAATGACTTTAGCTAAGAGTCAAATAATCTGTGATTAATTTCATTTTTGTATTTCTATCGTCTTGTGAAAAGGTGAGCTGACTGAAACTTACACAGATTGAAACGTATTTGCTACCTATTTTCAGGAGAACATAACATCCTCTTTAATTAGGAGAAGCTGGGAGACAGGATAGGTGGATAAGAAACAGGGACAAATCACACAATACAACTCTATACATTTTTTTATTCCCCCAGATGAACACATTTATTTTATGCATGGTAATTCAGGATGTGATTAATTAGATCAGGTGATACCTAATAACTTACAATGACTAAGAATAACTGTGAAGAGCATTTCAATGGAGAACTTTCCTTTCTCTGCAATGTGTTTCCTATTTTAAAACTTAAATAATTAGTTTCTTTAACAAGTAACCCACTCTGAGTCATGTTTTCCTCTCTTCTTTGTTCTTATCCTAACCAATAACTACATGGCATCCTGATAGCTTTTATTGCAAAAGATGAGATACATATTGGAGGGGCAAAAATATCTGCATTGAATTGTAAGCTGTGTTTGTATTGTGAGCCTGTGTTGTATTAGGTTTGCCATTCTGTCTTTTTCTAGTCCTCACAGAACGTCCAGATGGACTATGTCAGTCTATTACGTGGCTCAGACCACAGACAGTGCTTGACCTCTCCTGGAATAACTAAAATTGAGAGACCAACATCAAGCAGTCAAGGGCCGGCGTTTCTGAATGTCTCTTGCTCCTATCCTAACCCCACAAAACAACTAATTCAATTTATGCAGACAGAGCTGATGTATTTTGGCTGGAGCGTATGACTAAAGGAGGCAGCCTATATATAAAAAGGGAGGCTTCTCTGCAAGTGAGAGCAAATCTTTGCCAAATATTAAAACAAATAATCTGGAGAGAGCAACAGGAGGCATTCTGTCTCACCTGAGATGCTGATAAAACCTGGAAGCCACAGGAGTGAGATCAGACTGAGAAAAGACAAGTCACTTGTTATTTTGCAAAGATGTGTAACTCAGGAGGTTTTTTTAAGGGTAAGAAGTGATGATAAAGAAAATCCTTTGCTAAACAAGTGGATTTTGTTTTCCTTTTTCCCTCTGAACAGGCTAAACTAGAAGCTTGTAGGCCTTGATGAAACTGAGAAAACCATGAATAGGCAAGCAAAGGGTTCTCCCATTCTGACACAACAGTTCCAGGTCCATACCCTATGCTAAGGTTCAGAGAGGGATTCTCAACCTATGTGTGTGCCCTAAAATGATATAGGAACAGTTATTTAAACACTGCTCAGATTGCATTAGGAGCATGGGACACAGAGATTGTGTCCAGTGGTTCAGGCTCATTGTGAGGGGTTGAATTTACAGTTTTTTCATCAAGGTACACTGGAAGCAGGGAGTTTATTAATGTCCTATGATTAACAAGTAGCGAACGCACTGAATATACAATAGCCCCTGCATCATTAAGATTTATGAAATTATTTCTTTAGAGAGAGATGTTAGCAGCCTTTATTTATGTGATGGAGGTTGCAGCTTTTAAAGTCCTGAAGTTTTACATGCGCTAGCATGCACCAAGTGATATTGTTGAGATCCTATTATCTCCAGATTTGTTTCAACAACAGTTCACTGTAGAGAGAAGTTCCAATGAAAAGAGCTTCCAAAGGATTTTTCTATTTGGACCTCTTGTGAAGGCTATATTTAGGATGTGAATACAGATACACCAAAACCTTATTGCTGACAACATTCAAACTGCATTTACCAGTATTAGGGAAAAATGAACTGAATTTCTTTTAGCTGGCAAATAATCCTCTCTGTTTCAGACATTTCTGGGATAGAATGGCAAAGCCAAGGTACACCTGACCATATGAAGTCCCCTGATGCAAGTGTGGTCAGTCATCAGAATGAAGAAAAAGAAGCATGCTGACATTTTAATGAATGTTTATTGAATGAGAAGGTAATGCCTTCTTAAATCTCTACTTACCTTTGCTACTACAAGGTTCTGGTTACCACATTACCACTTTACTGATTAATAGGGCAGTACAAAATTAATCTAAAGTTACATGAGCTTTCAACTGAATAATTTCCTTTGTGAAAATATCTAGGAAAAATTAGCAGTCCTGTACTGATCCCAGAGTACGTGAAAAGAGTGTGTGTTGGGAAAGGTTGGACTATGCCTTGCACAGATCGTGAGCGGAAAGGGTAAATGAGAGAGCTGAGACTCGGCACCTGACATCCTTCAAGCGTAAGGTCTGTTACAATGCTGGAAATCAGCCTAGGACTCCTCTGCTCTTACTTCTGTTGATATTGGAGTGCCAACAGCAAAAAAGCTATGACTACTCAACTCAGGCTTCCACTCCCGCTGCCCTAGTGCTTTGCCCCTGGCCTTATGCAGGGATGGGTACATATTTACTAACTAGTACAGGCAGACACAAATTTCCATTGACTAATCTTCCTCTGGCAAGGTGAGTCATCATATAGAAAAGGTTGTTTCTGCTTGTTCTTTATTCAGATTATAATCCAGTCAGAGCTCTAAAAAAGGCCAGGCCAGTAGCTTCAACACCTATGACCATCTCTGTTCTCCCATAGTAACAGAGGGACACTTGGAGAGGTGTCCATAGCTACAAGCTTTCTGCAGGGAAAGATCTTCCTTGGAAATTACTCTGAAAGAAGCTGGCAAGGATCCTGGTAAGAACTTAGCCTTTTCTGTCCATGTTTCTCCATCTGTCAAAACAAGGCATAATCCTTCTCTATTTTACAACGGTATTGTGAGGAGTCATCAGTTAACATGTTTACGTCACAAAATGTGTTTTCCTATTCTAAATCACCTAGACTTTAGTTCTTAGGAACACAAAGTCATCCCACCCTTCTTAAAGATCTTTTCCTTCTTTTCATGCATCCATATTCATCTTTGCTTTCTGCTACTGCAAAACACAATTGCTGCTACTGTTGCTCTTGGACACCTGAGAGCAATTTTAACAGTCACACTGAGTTTTCCTCAGCAATTACATAATCAGCAAAGGAAAATAATTCTTTTCCAATTTCTGTTTTTCCTTTTTATTAGTGTTGGAAAATTATATATACCTCATAGTGCTCACTACTAAAATTTCTCATCAGTGCTCCAACTCCTTGGTATTGTTAAGAAGAACAATCTTTACATATATTTATAAAGTATCTTTTAGTCCAGAGACCTCTCAGAGAATTAATTTTGATCAAAACCAGAGTTATCTATAAACAAACTCCAGTATAAATATCATGTGTTGTCTATGTTTATATGCTGCGGGACCTGCACCTCTTTCTACAGAAAGGCAACTTTTTCTGGAACAGAACAGTAGCAGACCAAAATATCTGCACTGTCTTAAATGTGAAGTGTACTATCTAACTGAAATTGCACAGGGAACCTAAGAAAGCAAAATGATCTGCAAGCTCCTGTATCAGCTTCGTGCCAGAACTGGCAAGATATTTTTAGCTATGGCACACTGTTGAAGATTTATTTAGGGATGTAAGAGGTACCCAAATCTGGAGGTGGTGACCATTTTAGTTATGGTCCTGCTGCCTTCTCATCATCCAAGTATCCTCCCACACACAACCTTGCCTGACCTGTGCAACAGTCCTTTCTTTTCTCCTTCCCTGCCATGATCCCTTTTACTCCTGCTCACCACTGTCTCTCCTACTGCCTTCTGTAAAAGTAAAATCTTGGATTTTCCTCATTTCCCAATATTATAGTTCCCTCTCATCTCTTTCCAAAGCTCCAAACTACTTCCCCAGACAGGTTTACTACCAGATGCTGTATGTTAACATGGGGAAACATCCCAACCTTATGTATGTACTGAGGAATGTGAGTTAAACTTTGAAGGGACTTCACATTCAGGGTGGTCAAAGCCTTAAACAGGATGCCCAGTGAGACTGGAATGTCCACCCTTGGAGATATTCACACCTGGACCAGGCAAGGCACTAAGCAACCTGACCTAACTTTGAAGATAGTCCTGTTTTGAGTGGGTAAAGGACCAGATCATAGGATCTGGTCATAGGATTGTAGGATCATAGGATATCCTGAGTTGGAAGGGTTCCATAAGGATCATCGAGTCCAACTCCTGGGCTCCACACAGGACCAGCCAAATCAGAGCACATGACTGAGAGCATTATCCAGACACTTCTTGAACTCAGTCAAGCCTGTTCCAATGCCCGACCACCCTCTCAGTGAAAAGCCTTTTCCTAATATCCAACCTAAACCTCCCTCATTGCAGCTTCATGCCGTTCCCTCGGGTTCTATCACTGGTCACCAGAGGGAGGAGATCAGTGCCTGCCCCCTCACTCCCCCTCGTGAGGAAGTTGTAGGCCGTGATGAGGTCTCCCCTCAGTCTCCTCTTCTCTAGGCTGAACAAACCAAGGGACTTCAGCCCCTCTTCATATGCCTTCACCATCTTTGTTGCCCTCCTTTGGACAGTATCCAATAGTTTTACGTCCTTTTTGTACTGTGGCACCCAAAACTGTGGCACCCAAAACTGCATGCAGTACTTGAGGTGAGGCTGTACCAGCGCAGTATAGAGTGGGACGATCACTTCCCTAGACCAGCGAGCAATGCCGTGCTTGATGCATCCCAGGATACGGCTGGCCTTCCTGGCAGCCTGGGCACACTGCTGACTCGTGTTCAACTTGCTGTCGACCAAGACCCCCAAGTCCCTTGCAGCATGGCTGGTCTCCAGTGTCTCATCGCCCAGTCTGTATGTATAGCCAGGGTTGCTCCTTCCCAGGTGCAGAATCTGGCACTTGTCCTTGTTAAATCTCGTGCGGTTGGTGATTGCCCAGTTCTCCAATGATGATCTCCAGTGATTCATTCTGATCAAAATTATTTCATTATTCCATAATTCTAATTAAATCTTGAAGGAAAATAGGAAGATGAAGCAGCACACAAGAATCTAAGAGAAATATGGTCTTCTGGTAAGAAGAAAAAGGGAATACAACAAAACAAATTAGAGCTGTGCACAATTAGTCTGCTTTTCATCTTGCTTGAACTGAAATAATTCAGGATGAAGTCAGATGGATGTTAAAATCAGTAGAAAACCAAGAAGAGAATCAACAGCAGTTAGTCTAGGCTTGCTTCATCTGTCTGGACTCAAGGCCTGTTTACTAACGTATGTGTGTGTGTTGTCTTCAGAATATTCCTCAATTGGAATATTTCAAGGTACCATCTGTTTCCTGCAGATTAAGATTAGGAGCATGATGCAGGCAGTACCCCACCTCCTCAAAGCTTGGGCTGACCCAGGTGCTGCAGGCAGATGCATGCTGTGGAGTAACCTTCTTGGGGGGCCAGAGACGAGTGGGAACAGACCAGAGGTATTCCTGCTCCCTTCATCACAAGCAGCAGTTCCAGCTCTCTCATCCTCTGAACACTTAAGAGTATGGTTTGCATTCCAGTGTCTGAATACATGAAATGTCCAAATCAAACCCAGAGCTGTGACAAGTCTATGCTGTTCTCAAATGTTTCTCATGTTTCTCAAATCCAGGTGATCATCTGTCTAGATTTTATAGTACTACAAAAAATCAAGATGAAAGCAGAGAAACAGAAATGTAAATGTAAACTGTATCCCAGTTTTTGAGAAGGGACTTCCCAAATTCTACAAAAGCGAGTGTATTAGTGATCTTAATTCACACTCCTCAACCTCACAATTTATGTTTGCCCAATTTGAGATGTCACTACCCTTTAGTACAAAGAACAACTAAAGATGATTGATCTGTGACTCAGAACTTCAAGTAGTTAAAAAATCCCTAGAATCTTTAGGAAGAAAATGGTCTGTGTTCCAGTTTATTTTTCTACTACTGCTGGTTTATTTAGGAGACACATCACCACCGGATAGACAAGCATTGCTAAGACCAGCATCTGTTTAATAAATATTATATTATAAAGTATTGTTCTTCCACTATCCTCTTAAATAGAACAAGTTCCTGAAATTGAAAGTCCAGTAATAAAGGGCACAAATAGAACAAGAAATCTGGCAGCAAAATATTTCTGTTTAAACAATAGAGCTGCAAGAGCAACACCCTGTTGTACAGCTCAGTAGAAGAGTACTGACAAATACTGAAACATAAAATGCCCAATCACTAAATTGCTTTAATATGATAAAGTTCCCCAAAATCCAAGCCATTAAACCAAAAGCCAATACAGGAGCTTGAAAATTATAGTAAACTATAATATATCACTCATGGGTGGCCTTAATGTTGAATGTGGGATGAATTACATGAAAAAAATCACAGGAAATTCTTAACACAAAAAAGAAATCTGAAAGGCAAGCACAATGACTGCCATAACAGAGAATTTAGCAATTCCAAACACAACATAAAGATGTGTGCTTGAAGGCTGTGCTAAATCTTCCTCTGAGAGTGTTTTATGGGATTATAACAGAAACAAAAATATCCTGACAACTTGAGAGAAAAATGAGTGACTTACTAGACCAATTGATAAAGCTGGAAAGAACAGACAAGCTTCCAGGCACACAGGTGCTTCTTTGGATCTGAAATAGAAACAGCAAGCTTCAAAGCTAAATCCAGGTTAAGAACAATTGTGCTGAGTTTGGACATCTGCTTTGCTTCAAATGTTTATTAATTTCTTTTTTAAAGGCTGTAAATGATGACCTGGGAAATAAATTTAAAATAATATAGCCCTGTAAATGGATTATTATTTCTAAAGCAGGCTTGCAATTAGAAAGGGATCTAAGGAGTAAAACTTACCCCAGCAAATCTGCACAAAATCACATTGACTTTCCATGAGATTTACAAGCCTGTTTGCTTACATTGCTTTAGAAAATATTAATTGGATTCCTAAGTCACTTAGGTGCTTTCGAAGATTTTACTTTCGCTGAAAAAGGCAATAAACAAGTCAGAGTACTGCCAAGGAGCGGATACACACGTCCTTGTTGCTTACACAAACCCACCTGTCGCCGCACAGCCAGCTATGTTGGGAACTGGTGTATTTGCCTGAACAGACCTGGTATCAAGGTCAAAGCTTAAGATATGACATAAGCACAGTCAACACCAGGCAACACTAAGCAATGCTCTGAGGTGGCTTGGCTGTTCTATATCTTTTAGGCTAGTCCTAGTAATGATGTAAATATTGTTTTCTAAGTTTGCCATTTGTGTTTATTGAAACTTTTCACTGGAGAAGTAGGGAAGGTGAAGCAGAAAAGTAATTTGGCTGTTCAGGAATTTTTAGACTGTTACTTTTTTAATCATCTGCAACCGTTTCCTTGTTTTCAGAATGAACACATGATATCATATCCTGAGCCCTTCCCTTTTCTTGCAGCTTTCTGAGGCACTAGGAGGAGTCCAGCTACAGTCATCATGTGAATTGGTCTCTCATACTGTAGCAGAGCTGCTTCTGCCATCAACTGCCTGCCTGCCTTATTCATGCTCCTTAAGAAATTTCTACTCTAGGACGAACGACCCTTTAAGCACAGTGAGTATCAGCTAAGAAAGCAAACAATCTATCTAGCTTGTAAAGTTGCATTGGAGAAAGATCACTTCTCTATGTACATGTGTGCAGTCGTGGACACAAATACAAGCGAAGGGAGAACTCGCTATGTTTTTCCATCACTGAAGTGAGAAGCGAGATTCCTGGTCCAGCTGGGGTGAGAAAAGGGATAGCAGCAATGTGGGAGGCTCTCAGGGTGCAGACACTGGATTAAAGGTGTGGGCTAGGTGTAGGAAAAGGCCACAGTACATGTACTCTGCAAGGCACCATAGCCATTCACTGTGGACGGACAGGAAAAAACAGCTGCTAAAATGCATACACAAGCAGCTGTGCGTGAGCACGTGGCATTGTATTAATGCTGGATGACAAGCACCTCTTGTTTATTCTTAATCTTGCTTGACTTAATGAATGCAGTAGTACTAGCTAGTAATAAGCAAAATAAAAGGGGCATACAAGAACTAGTTTTCTGCACTAACCTCCACTCATCCCTAAAGCATACAGGACAAGTAAACATTGAGTCACTGATTCTTTTTAGTATAACTACATAACCTGTGTTGTTATTGTTGTTACTTCTGCACTTCTCCATCTTAGTCTTCAGCTCTGAAACACAGAGCTAAAGGCTCTGCCATTCTTGGTGGAGGGCATAAGGTTTTGTCTAGATGTCTCTGCAATGCTAATTTAGTAGGAACTTGTTAAATATATCAATAATATAACTATAGAGTATGAATAATTTAGTCTGATCCGGAATTTGCAGCATAAAAAATGTTACAATGAAAGTAAATAGTCAGCTTGCATTTATATGTACCAAATGATATTGTAGAAGTTATTTAATAACCTAGAGAGTTGCTTTTAAAAGGATAGAAAATCTGAATTTTTCTGTGTATGTTGCCCTGGTAAAGCACCAAACATCAATTTCATTCCAAAGTTGTAAAATACTTATGGCTGTGCTTATATAAAAGGCCTCACTCTGTTCTGAATGGAACCAACAGAAAGCAGTAGTGATAATTTTGTGAATATTTAAGATAATAATTGGCTTCAGAAAAGTGCAAATAAGTCATGTCCTTTCCCCAAATGGTCTTTGGTGAGGCAAGCAGCAACTGTACAGGAAACACACAACCTTTGAATATGTCATTGATCACACTATCCATTTTTTCTTTGCTCACTGTCGTTTTGATCAGCTTATTCATAGGGTCACAGCACAATGTTAGTAAAAATCACTGCTTTTGGTCATATGATAAACTGCATTGTGAGGTAACAACTCCTCTTCAGTTAAACGTTGCTGGACCCTCCTCTGTTGCTGATGTAGTTAATTTTATGACAGAACAAACCTGCCATTTTCTACAATATGGTTATGATAAGAGTAGAAGGGTGCCAAAGATGTGCTGGTGTGCTGCTCAGTCTACCCTCAGCAGCATTGAGATTGCTGTACTAGAGGCAATCATTAGTCCACCTACTCCAGGGATCTGCCTCCAACAGCAACCTGTACTAGGTGCTTCTGATACAGTTCTAAGGAAATCCAGAGTGATCAGCTGTCGAATAGGCATCACAGGAGATTGGTTTTCATGCCTATCAGCTATTAGTGGATTTGTACTGTGCAACATGAGGGGTTTTTAATTCTTTCATTTCATAAAATATCACAGTGAATATTCACATTTCCATATAAATGTTTGTTTCTTGAATTCATTGAGATCTTGTTTTCAATGATGTCCTGTGGCTATGAGTTCAGTAAAAAATGTGGATTTTTAAAGAAACATTATTATTTCCTTTCTCCAGATTTAAATCTGCTGCCTTTCACTTCCATTAGATGTAAATTTGCTTATGCATCATAGGAGAGGAAAAACTCACTTTAGTTTTTAATTGTGTGCTCTACTGAAGAATAATAATGTACTTTTATTCTTAGTTATGGTTTGGTCTCTCTAGTTTGTGGCTATAGTTTTGGGTTTTTTTCAATTTATATACTCTTTTAAAGGGCTTCACCCTCAGTTTTTCCTGTAGTTAATTATTTTGTTGTCATGCTTAAAAAATTCAAAGATGAAAGAGTTGTGAATTTCCTTTATAGAAACCACCCAGCTCTGCTCTTGCATCCTGTTTATATATGTGTTTAATAATAAATTTTCCACCACCTTACATCCAAGAAATGTTAGGTGTGCAGCAAATGTTTAATTAATTAATCTCACAAAGAACTTGTGAGGTAGGTTCCCTCATTTTACAGGTGAGACAGAAAGTGAGACAGTTAAATTAAGTGACTTGCTTAATATCACACAGTGAGTCAGTGCTAACACTGAAAATAGAGTTTATGTCTTCTGGTTCCTTGCCCTGTATTTTAATCATCAAACCAAACTTAACTCTAAAGTTGAACGAACTCCTTAAATGATTAAAATAATTGTTCTCATTTCATGTTGGAGTATTATGCTTTAATCACCTAAGCAGCTGAAATACTTGCAAAAGTTTTCCTCGCTTAGGATTTTTTTAATCTTTCTTGTTCAGATATTGCTTCAGCTATCAGCTAAATATGTTTTGTTTACAGTAATCTTGAACTCCAAAAATACACTCAAGCAGATCTCTGAAAAAAACCAATAAGGAACACACTTAAAACTCACAGTGATCTCTTTGCTCTCAGTGTAGCAATGCTCTTTTTCATATTCTCAGCAGCAGTTCCACTTAATAATACCCATAGCTTTAATTAATGGAGCATAGTTATTGCCCCACAGAAAGCCAAAGATAGACTGCTGGTTAAGCTGTCATGACTAGATGAAAATGTAGCCTGAAGCACAAAAGAGCAATTGCATCTTAAGAAATATCTGCTTAGAAGTGCAGTTCTGAACTATATGCTGTGTCATCCCTGAATAGACTGGTACATAAACGGGTGTGATCCTTGAAAACATGTTTAAATTAGTACCTGCGTTCAGGCTAATGGTATGCTCCAGCAGCTTTATAGCTATACTGAGTATAGTCCACATATTTGTTTATGCTGATAGGACATATATAAATTTTTCCAATTCCCACTATCTTACCTGTTCAATAGTGTTCTTTAGTATAGGAAAGGATAAATGGCCCAGAAAATATGTACATAGGCATAAGATAGAAAGAGGGTCAGGAGAGGGAATGAAGAAATAATGTTACCATGGCTTACTCCCTATTAAACCTGGGTATAGACACAGCTGTCTGTTACACAGCCTTGTACAACGCTTTGTATCATACAGTATTTTTGGTGTGTGTGAGAGAAGCAGCACAAGACTGTGGTCAGCTCCAAGATTTTTATAGAGTTTTGCCCTATGTAATGAATAGGGCATTCCTGTGTAAGCAGCCTTCCAACTTAACTGCAATTTAACAACAAAAACCCTTAAAAATTCAACTGCTTCACTGCTGAATGCAAATAAAGCTCCTAGGTGATAAAATCAGTAAGCATTGGCATGCTGTATTTATGGAAACAACTCAAGAGTAATTTAACATGTTGTTCCTGTAAAGAAGAGAATAATATCTTGCCTACTGAATTGAGGGCTAGACAGATGATTCCAGGTAACAAGCCAGGGAGACATGTTCCAAGAAGGCCATTCTGTTTCCTCTCTGGGGTCAATACTTCTACTTTACCATGTTGCTTTCCTTTTGTATTTATCCTCTCTTTAAAATGTTAATTATGAGCATATTTTATACTTGGCCACTAGGGTTCTGCCATCAGTGATCAACTGTCCAATATTGGTCAGAGTACTGCTCCAGTTCCACTTTCAGTTTCTGTTAAAGACTAAGGTTCTTCTCAGAGACTTCAGAAAATGGCCTGATGCCACCAAGTGATGAGCAGTTTGCTGTGTTGTGTCTGTGCCCATCTATCAAGGCTCAGAGATACTGCCTTTCAAAGGGGTTTTCAAAAAACAGAAAAAAAAAGACACTTCTGTGACTTTCATAGATTTTTGAAACCAAACCCAAGAAAGCAATGCAAATAATTGAAAATATTTCTGTGGTTCTTCACTCATGTCTACTTTTATCCATAGTTCCTATTATTAACCCATCAAATGTAACAGTAATAATGTTTGAGAAGCTGAGAATTTTAATCAAACATTAGATAATATTTGTGAAAAACAGGGTTTGAAATTATAATGTGCGTAGTTGTTCTCTTCAAGGTTGGGAATAGAAAGAAGACTTTGTGATCTGTGTGTCTGATCAAAACTAACCAAGCCAATAGAGACAAAATACATGCACATTCAGTTCATGGGCAGAGAATCCTTTTCAGCAACGATTCGGCTAATAGGTATGAAGAATGAGTCAGCTTGAGAAAGTCAGAAATTGTTTGGGATAATCTGAATGGAGGATGCATAATACAGTATCGCATTTGAGAATAGCTCTGACAAAATATGGGCCTTGAATTTTGGATGTAGAGAGAGTTATACTTGCTTCATCTATTACTGAAGCAAATAGAAAACAAGACAGCCTTTGTGATGAAGTAGACATCATGCTGTTTTACATAATTAACTTTAAGTTCCAACTTTCAGATCCTACCTTAGTAATCTTATTACTAGTCACCACTCTTTAAAAGGTTGTTGTGTTGATTCAGCAGAGAAGGAAAACATTTTAGGAATGTCAGTTCTTCAAGCAGTGGTGATTATAGGCATGGTAACAGTACATGTTTGTGAAAGGTATATGCTGTCTGCTTTCATTCCCCATACAACAGTGAGAGGGAAACTGAGGTACAGCCATAGTGCTACTCTGAAGAATTAATATAATGCATATATTATTATGTAGATTTGATTCACAGAATTGAGAAAGTATTTGTGGTACTATGGTGCTTATACATTAAAGCCAGAAAGTAAAATGGAAAAGAAAGTGAAAAGAAATGCATAATGAGGGACTTGGCCAGTTTGGTTCCATTGTGCAAGCACAGTGAAAGGTACAAAGGTAAGGAATGCCACAAGTAATAAAAAAATCCAATATCGGTTACCTTAAATTATATTAATTATAAAAGGTGGTGTTAGCAATGCAGGCAGGGTACATTTTTTTCCAACATTCCTTGTTATGTGTTAATCATAGCACTGTAAAGATCCAAAAATCTTGGATAATGCAACTTGCAAAATACCACTAGAATGTTTCTTGCTGGAACTAGGTACAGCGAGGCAAGTACAAGCTAAAACTGTAAATATGGGAAAGGACTTCTTTCTTCAATAAAACAAGCAGTTTCTGCTGAAACTAGTCTTGCTTAAGGAACTAATTTGTGGTTCCAAGTGTCTTTCAGTGCTGACAGCTGAAGAAGGTAGCTCTGGGCCAGATTGTAATGTTCACTCCTTGCTCTAATGGGCGGATGTGTTTAATTAACCTTTGTTTCTGCAGAAGCAGACATTCTGGCAAGCTGTAGGAATGCTAAAGGAGCGAAATCTAAACAGCAGTGAACCCAGATACATTCTATATATCTAGTACTAGGTAAAGAATGTTAATGTAGACAAACACTGTTTTCTAGGAGATAGGTTTGTATAAGCAACTTCTGTAAAATAAATTTAACATGGTTCCCCCTGCAGGGCTCCCCCCTGTTAATTTCACAAGATCCTGCTATGGTCCCATGCCCTTGGGACTCTTGTCTCTCATGTCTGGCTAAAGACTGGGCACAGTTCTTCAACTGGCAGTCACAAAAGCATGTATTCAATATTCTGCTTCATATCTCTTCCTGAGAGCTAACCTGACAGCCTTGCTGCCTGTTCCATGTCCAGCAGTGACTTTTCCAGATACCATAGCTTGGACAGACCCTTCCCAGAGCTTCCTGTAAAGTGCAGATCTTCAGGTTTGTAGTTAATTCTTCAGAAGAGATATGGCAAGTGTAATGCAAAGCAGATATCCTTTGCATAAAGTTGCTGAAGGCACTGTTTTTCAGTTGAAAAACTAAAGCACTGTAGATTACAATTTGTACAAATACCACAAACTCCCCGGCCACGATGTCCCTCAGCCCTAATCTTTCACTGAAAAATCATGAACTTTCAATGAGTGTTTTGAAAGCATGCAAATTAGAGCTTATCTTCTGTGACCTTCATCAGCTCCACTGCTACAATAGCATCATTGTTTCCTATCTCCTCCCCTTAGTAAGCAGCACCCTCCACTCCCCTCACTTCCTTTCCTGCCCAAACCTTTCCATCTGAGAGGCTGTTTAAAGCTCTGCTTTGTCATCTAGTTCTGCTACTACTGTGATCTAAATGCCAACCTCCTTCAGTCCTGGTTGTCTCAGTCTCAGTCAGCCAAGACCAGTGTTTTACTCAAAAGGCACATTTCAAACTTGAATGATAGACATTCCTTCTATTCTTGTAGTCTTACAAACAAGGTGTATTCCCAACTGAACAGAAACATTTAGGTTACAGCATTTTACTTCCTAAAACTACACTATAGCAACACAATATCAATCACAATGCTAAACAGTACTTTTCCCACCTCAGCACTGTAATGCAGAACTCCTTCCTGCATAATACTGCACAACCATCTCCACTTTGGCACAATACATAGGAACTACTGTTGAGGCTGCAGTTAAATTACTAAATTCCTAATTCCATGCTTTGTCCACTGGGTTTCTGTTCCAGAATGGAGAGTTGTGACAACAAATAAGGTAACCAAGGAAAAATAAAACTGGCTACAGTTGTCAGGATTATAAATTCAATACAATTCCTCAGCTTGTTCATCCTGGTCTCTGTTTATTTCCAGTAAGGTCTGATAACTCCAAAAGCCATAAGCTTTGTGTTAAGTTCTTGGGTGATGACCATTCCCTTTAGAATGTTGCCCAGTGTCTAAGATGATAGACATAGGATTGGGTAGGCCTGCTATGAGAGTGACTTACTGCACACAGAAGGTTTGCACAAAGACTGAGGACAGAGTAAGAGTCTATGTACAGATATAGACAGTGATTGCCAAAAGCTCTTAGTGTTGGCCAAACTTGCAGCACAGTCAGTGGATGTAGTCAGGCTGACACAGATTACTTTTGAAAATTCTTCAATAGCATGGTTCAACATGCAGCCCACTGGCCAAATCTGGTCTGTAGGATCTTCTGTCTGGCTTAAACCACCTTTTCTATGGAAATTCCAAGGAGTCAGGTGCTGCCTTATCTCAAAGGGGAGAAATGAAGGGAGGATGCTTCTTGCAGGTGCTTCTGAGAGGTGGGCAAGAATAGTACCCCGATACAGAAGAATTTTGCTGTGCTTCTGGCTGAATGAGCTGCTATTGATTGTCAGTGGCCTGTCTTGAAACTGGCAGCTGACTCATGCAGCCTCTGGGGCTTGACTATCCTATTAATACACTTAACATTGCTGTAGATACCACTCACTGAGAAGGAATGTATGACAATACATTTCTTTGTATTCTTTGTATTGTGTTTGTGTGTCTCTTTCTTTGGCCATCTGCATGTGATGCATGACTCAATTTCCCTCCACAACTGTAGGAATTATGAATTTCTTGTGATTATGCAAATAGTTTCAGTAAATGTGAATTCTGTATGCATACAAGGATACAGGATCTCTGGGTTAATCTTGCAGACTTTTTATTCAAGTGAATACATTCAGCAGGTTCTGGGTCCTATCTTCCTTCGATACAGGAAGCATAGTGCTAGTGCTGATGGGGACTGAAAAGAAGTTGCTCTCCTTGGAGTTGATAGCAAAGGTCATTTACTAGTGGAAAGAGGCACCAAGAGCTAATATGAAGATTAAAAGCCAATGGAAATAATTACAGTATCACCTTAATTTTAATATAATCTAAGTATGAATTATCAAAACTGAGAGCTCTCACTTAAATACAAGTTGAAACAATCACTTTATCTTCAGGGAGACTCTGTAAGTAATTGAGATGGATTGAAATCTCAGCTGAAACTTCTGCTTGAAGAAAAGTGCTACTGGATGTGTCCATGGCTTGGTTTCAGCACATGCAGCCAGTTACAGCACAAGGGAAAGCTATATTAACTTTCAGTCAAGCTAAAGGGGTACCCTCTCCTGATTTTGATAGATGGCAGTTAATTACATTTTTCCTCTTTGGAAGAAGTATACATTTCTTTCTTTTGTTAGCATGTCTGATAATGGCAGGGGATTTTTCTGAGGGTAGTCTTGGAACAAAAATGCAGCTCCAGGCACTCTGTAAGAAGCCAAATACAAGGGAAGGGTGGAGTGAAGTTGCTATTTGATAATTGGAATAGTCTACAAGAAAGTTTCCTTATCTCTCTTCAGTACTTGTTTTTCAGAAAGTAACTGTGATGAAAAGGCAGGAGCTATTCTTCTCTGATGTAAACTCTTTTCTGATAAGTCTTTTGGAAGAAATCACAATGCTATCTTCATTCAAATCCTTCCTAAGATGCAATTCTTCCATAAAGTGTTTCTATGCTAATCCACTAGGCGTTGCTATTTACATCTTTAAAAGAAACAAAGTACTTAGCCTGGACTGATTGTAGATTAAGAATTGCTAAGTGCATGCATGTCGCATAGAAAACTGTAGTCCATGGAAAGAATCTATTGCCTCCTGGCAGTAGTTCTTTATATTGTGTTTTTATTTCTTATTGTTGATTGTGGTCTCTCCAGGGAAGGAGCGTTTGTCTTCATGCACCTTTAAGGCATCATATATGTCTGTAACTTTATGCAAATTACTGAAGATCAAGAAGGAAACAAGAAATAATTTTAGAATACAAATTAGCTTTGCCTGGAATAGCAGTCAAATTCTACTCTGTCATCCCAATGTAAATCCAGATTTGGTACTGAAGTCACTAGAATGGAATATGGTCATAACTCTTGATACAAAGCAGACTGAAGGGGAGAGGGGGCCAGTAATGCTGCATCTAATAGATTAATTCCCATTGTCTTATACTATGAAAACACTAAATAACCCTAGTCTTCTCTTCAGGACATGCTGACTCTCTGCTGCCTTTTGCTATAGGCTGCTAATACAACTCAGAAATGCACATCTGCTATTTAAAAGTGTATAAAGCAGTGGTTCCCAAACCAGGCACTGTTAAAACTAGTGAGATCACCACAGTTTCAAACGAGGTGACAAGCTACATGAAATTCAATCTGATCACATATTTATGCTAGTATTTGGAGTTGCATTAAATTTTTGCTGTACAATAGCAATTTTCGCAGTGAAAAATTTGGGGAAGTCCTGTGTTTTAGTCTGTGAAAGACTGGGTAGAGAGAGTACTTCATCTGAATTATCAGTGGGAAAAGTCCATTATTACAGGGGTGAAATGTGAACATGACAGCTAGGATTGAAAAAAAATCCCTACAACTGTGAACATATTCAAATCTGTTGATACAGCATATTTCAAGCCCAAAGGTGTCAACACCATTGCTTTCCAAAACTGTAATTAATCTATGTGTCCAAAATACTATGTTGCTATAATAATTGTCATAACAAAATTAATCCTTCAGTCCTTCACAACCAAAGTACACTCACCACTAGGTAAAACATGGCAGTTATTTACACATGACATACAACAGATGAGAAGAAAGAAATAAGATTATTACATCCATCAGAAATGGCTAGACCTCCCTTTTTTTTAGTAGTGTGTGCATATCTGTGCTGGAATCTGTCAAGAAAGCCCTGCCAGTAAAGGCAGGGGATGTTGCAGAGGCAGCAAGCTGGAAGCCGTGAAGGAAGGCAATACTTCCTGGCCCCCATCAGCAAGCTCAGAGGAAGGAGAACAATCTGCCTAGTCATGCTAAATCAGCTAGAGAGGCCCTATCAACACAGCAAATCCCTTACCTTTGTTTAAGGATATTAGATTTGGTTAGGAAAGAGAAGCCATGATTTTGTACATGGGTGTGCAAAGCGCCCATTGAACTTCACTCTCCTATTACTGTGACTTCCTAATTTGCTCAAGGGAGCTGTAAAATTAAGGACCTGAGGACTTACTCATGTTTATTTTGTCTCCCTTTATCAAGCACACTTGGTCAGTTTTCACCTTTTTATGCCATGTCTCAACTTAAATATTTATGCCAAGTCCCATTAAAATTAAAAGCTGAGAAATTTTGTCCTTTCAGCTGCACAACTACTGCGTACCATTTGTTAATTTGTGAATTTCAGATATATTTATTGTGACCAAATAGCAGAGTTTGAAAACATTGATCTTTCTTTATACACAGAACTGCCATATCCCCTAAGCCAAGGCAATTTGATCCTGACCTGGAAAGGGACATCAAAGTTCAGTCTCTCGTGCCCTGGTAGTCCTTCACTTCTTGTCTATAAGTTACCAGTTCCACAGGCAGTTTTTGTAATATTAATATTTTCAAGACCCAACCATTGTTAACCATATAGTCTATTGTTTTGTCTGTTTATTAGTGGATCCAACTGTCTTACGGCATTTAGACAAATTGAGACAAATGGCAGCTTGAATGACAGATTTAAAGCTGTCATCCTCATGGGGCGACTCCACATGCAAGTTATTATCAGCAACATTAAATTGCAAAACCACTTGTAAAACCTTTGTTAAATAATATAAATTTAAATCGGTATATGCTCAAACCAATGTAAATAAGTCATACAGACCAGAATACATAAAAAAACCTCAAGAAAACAACAAAAGCTTAGAAAGGAAAAATGTATAAAGAAGAATGCTGATGTTAGCCTAAATTCTCAGGTTATGTTTCATTACTATTACTGTTACCATCTATCAAGGGCTTTCAAGCCAGTTCTGATAGTTCTTCCCTTTGTGTTTGTAACTCCAACCGTTACATTCTTATCTCCCATGTTCTTTGCTAAACTTTCCCTCTTAAAACTTTCTTAGTCCGCATTATTTCTGGTCTGATTTGAATCAGCAGAGCAGAGCATTTCCTGTCCTTGGAGGGATGAATCTACACTGGATATTAGGAGCCTGTGTCAGCACTAACAGGATGCAGACCAGGAAGCTATGCATTTTATTAACAGGAACTAGAGCAAGAGTGGCAAAGTTTTTGGCAGAATTAGAATGAAATGTTTGTACATGGAACAGAATAAGAACTAGAACTAAAACATTTTTTATATAACTAAAATAAGGCTGTCAGCAAACTAGTTTGGTAGATTTGGAAATCATCAGGAGCTTATTAGAAAAAGCCTAAGCTCAAAACCTAGGATTTGAATGAAAGCTCTAGCTGCCTAACTAACTGGAGCCATGTCTCTGGCATGCTGAAAAAGACTGCTTTTTCAGAGTACAAATGAGTTACATACTGGAGCAACAAGCCATTGACACTCTACTGATAAATGAATGGTCAAAAGTTTGAAATCTAACAAAAATGGAGCTAGAATGAATATTGAATATATATTCTTATAATTGAAATATAAGAATAAAAATTGACTCAACTTCTCATGCTGGAACACAAGGAATGCTTCTTGGGGAGCTAAAAGTGCACACGGACCAAAATAGAAATTGGAATTAGCTCTGTGGTGTGGATCTAAAGTAACAGCAGCAGTAGCCACAAGTGTGGTGCCATCAATGTATCGTAACTTTGTCCATTGGTCAGCACTTCCTAATCTGAACTAGCATGTTTTCATATCTCTTCCAGCAGCAACTCAAGAGACTCCTCGCAATCCAAACCTGTGACAGAGCAAGCTTGGTTGTTGGACATTTGCTAGATGAAGTAGGAATGGCCATAGAAAAAAGCTGACAGACGTTTTATTGCTCAGTTTTACAGACTGCTCTTCCTGTTAATTACAGCTTTCTACTGAGTAAAGTCTCTAACAGGGATAGGTGGGCATGGTCCTCCATTAGCTGTCCAGAAAAGCATAAAGAGCCTTATTTCTTCCATAGCCAAAATGAACATATATTTAGCTTGAAGGATGTGGAAACCATCTTTTTTGAGAAATAAATTCCACAGCCTTTTTCATTGCTGATTTGTGACCTTGAGATCTATAAAATCATGCAATATCTTCCTTTATGACAGCTGCAGATTTATTATAACTAACTTGGTACAGGGAGCAGCCCTTAAGCTTCTAATGGGGAGGAGATGAATTTGGGGGTGAAATTAATGCTGTAGGTGCAGCAACTCAGGACAAAGCCTGACAACCACACCTACTTGTTTTCACACTTCCAGATTTTGGGAACTGACAGGAAAGATTACTTTTGATTTATACTTGTTTCTGAGAAGCAAGACCTGACAATTATCAGGTAATTCACCTGTGTCATGCAACAGCTATGCCAAAAGCCAACAGTTAAGTTGGCTTTAAGTACAAGGCAGAGTCAATATGCATGTGGAGTCACCCCATGAGGATAGCTATGAACCAAGCTGGAAAATTCTGGGGATGAGACAGTGTGTTTCCCACAGACATTGAATAAATATCATTGTCTTTTAACTACAATAAACTCATGTATCTGAGGTCACTTAAGGACCTCTGGAATCATGTTAGAATGACTCCTATCTTTTAATGCAGATAATCAATTCTTCTAACACAGGTAAGAGTCCTAGGTGAATCTTTTATTTCTATTTACAAAATAGTGCCCCATCACAGATTTTTAATTTATTTCATGCTGCAGAACTAAGAAACAAAATTTCCATGAAGATACATAGAACTTTAATGACAGAAAAGCTAATTATGGCTTAGTGTACTGAAAGTTTTTGTAAGGAATACAGCTCTCTCCAGGCAAGGAATTCTAGAAATAACTGTAAAGATTAGCTCATTTTTAGCCAGTTATTAAAGATGAGCCCTGAAGTTTAAGGCAATTTGAACTCTACAGGCAGCCCCTATATGTTAGCACTGCAGCCCTTTCTGCCATGATCCAGACTGTATTTAGAAATGGCAGCTTAGCCCTATCTCCATTAATATCATACAACAAAATAAGCAAATACAAATCAGCTAAGTGGAAAAGGAACTGAGTTTTTCATGTTTGCCTGAATTGAAAGCTTCCCAAATTATCCCCAGAAAACCCTTGGAGAGGTTTAAGAAAAGCCACAACGAAACTGTTGCTGAGCCTTCAGTGCTGAGAAGTCAAAGGAGCCCAGCTGATCCAAACAAAGGATTCTTTACATGCTAATCAAAAGAGAGATTCAGCAGGTGGCCACATTGCTTAGGCTCTGTGAAAGGAAACTGAAAAGGCAGAACTACATCAAGCTGAATCTGGCATGGACGTGACATGACTATTGCATTTTGCATTTGACATAATGGGTATCTTCAGCCACAATGGCCAAAACCATAGCATTTTTGCTTTCCAAAGAGCATGAAGGACTGCCCTTTCTTGGAAGGAAGTGGCAGCTGCCACAAGACTATAATAATATCTCAGACTTGCTCTATATAAAGATCTTTTCTAAATTTACAAGGAAATCACTTGTTGGGTTAAAGCAGCTGTCAAAAAAGTTAAATTGTTAAACATTTTGGATGTGTCATTTACTTTGCCCATTCCCACTGTCCTAAGTGTCTTATATCCTCAATGAATTATAACTGTTCAATGGAAGAGCTGAGATTGCCAGCATTATCATCTACCACTCTTTTAGGACAGAAACAGCCTTTGAAAAAAAGAACTAGGCAGACTTTGGGGAAATTACCATCTTAAGCCATTACGCTAAGATTCAGTAACACTCCCAGATCCCTTCTCTGAATGTAATCTATGCAAGCCAACAAATTCAGTGGAAAACTGATAGGAAATGACTTAGGAAGAGAGTATCTTGTAAATCCTGCCCTTCTCCATAAATTGAAAGATGGAAGGGAGGAAGGAGAGAGTAGCAGTATTTTCTTTCAAATCACAGGAAGATGATGCATCCTTTGTATGCAAGGTCTTAGGGGATACAGCATCTATCTAGCATGTAGTAAACCAGACATCAACTTCCTCCTCTTCTGAAGTGATCTGAGCCCATATCTCATAGGCAAATACCCCAAACAGCAACCCAAAGACTATCTTATGCTAGGCAAGGGGTATAGTTAGTCCTTGTTGAAGCTGATCCATTTTGCATGGAATACTATTCACTAAACCAGAGGCAGTACAAGCAAGAGTGATCTATCTTATCTAATGGTTACAGCACACACTGAACAGTCCTTGCTTTCATAAAGATGTCACAATTTATATTGACTGCACTGGTGGCACTTGTGCCTTTACAGTTCTAGTTTCCATGGCAGGCTTATATTATCTGCTTGGCATTGTCCATCTATTTTTATGAACCAGGCACAGGATAAATGACCAATGCTAGTTTTTAACCTTATCAATTAATTTACAGTGAACCACATAAGAGTTTAAGCTTGAAGTTTGCAGACTGAAGTCTTCTATTGATCTGCAGAAGGGAAAAACCACTATTTTTTTTCCTTATACTGTATATATGCAGATACAACTCGTTATCTGCAGAAACCAGTTCTTGAAGGGAGTGTACTTCCTTTTTCTGTTCACCACCATGTTTCAATATGAAGTTGTTTTTTACACTCTACACACTATCCTGAGACCAACAAGTAATTTGGCATGCGCCACCAAACCCTTCACTTGCGGCCACTCAAATTTCTCAACTGGCACTAAAAGCTTCCAGAATAGTCACCCTAACTAATCAGTTTTTATCCCTTCTCTCATTCCGATAATATAATTGTTAACGTCCAAGGCCAACAGCAAAGAGAAAATAATCAAGTGACACTGAAAACAGCATGAAAGAAATCACCATAAATTCCAATGCTTGGTGACAGCAATGTTCAGATGGTGCTTCTTAGAATGAGACCACTAGTTTCTGGGCTAACTACATTTTCTGTTTTGAAAGATTCCAGGTTCATTTTGATTCATTGTGCACTGCTTTCAGAGAATGGAAAGATTATATTATGGGCCATCTTGTCCATTATCTGACTATTTCTGTAGTGATTTAAATCTGTATTGATTGCCACTTAGCATTTTGCAGACATTTTCACAGATAGTAATCAGTATGGAAGAAAAAAGGGAGGGGAAAAGCAGATCTTGTATGTCTTGTGACCTGGTTGTAATTCTATTTAAAATATTAGAGAACTGTTGTATAGAAAAAGGAAAACCTTAAAAAAGGACAGGGTTATAAGGGGAACAAATGTAGTTATGTGAGCCAGATCAATTCATTTTCTGCTACTGAAAGTCTGATCAGAACGAATGAAGCTAAAGGTCTGTTGTTGCCCTTCAAGAAATCCAGCTTGGGGATGAAATTCATGCCTGAATACAGACAAGCAATTTTGAAAAGTCAAAGTTTGATTTATTGTTCTCTGAAAGGTTGTGTAAGACTTCTTACTAAAGATCTCAAAGTTACACAAAGGTGATTTGTATGATTAAGGGCAATCATAGTTCTGAAAGACTCTTAGAAGATACAGACACAGCTTGGGCTTATTTCTTATTCACTGTAAATTTTATTTTTTCATTCTGACTGGATGGAACTTCTTAACTTAATTTGTTCACCATTTGCATTATAGACACACAGCAGTAGTACAGGTGCAGATCTGCAGTCTACGATATATACAGATTCTGCTCTCATTTATGATAACATCAAATCAAGTAAACAAGTTTTCAGAAATCCAAGATATAATGCTGTTCAATAAACTGTATTTGATCAAAAAAATGTCCAAAAAAGCCATTCTTTGGCCAATCTGCTCTAGGGCAGAAAATCCCTAACACAACTTGCAAGTTCATAAAACATGGCCCTGTAATGAAAGGGAAAAGACAAGACTCAATTAAAGCAAACATTCACTGCTGTCAAGCAAACAATTTCTTTTAGCCTGAAAATATCACATAAATTTAGGATTTCAGTCATTTATTTTGAGGAGATTAGTTTAGGTAGAAGGGTAGGTGGATTTTCTTGTGAGTACATAATGTATTTTTCTGTGCTGTAAAGCAGTGTAGCTCCAATGAAATTTGGGGAAAAGCAGCGTTTCTGACCCTTAAACATGACGTTAGTTGTGTCTAATTACAATGGCTTAAACTTTTAAATTAAAAATATATATGTACACACACATATATATGCATATATCTATATCTCCATTCAAAAGTTTTTTTTCTCCTTATATTGCACCTTTGCTTGCTCACATTATCCACAGTATCAGAAATCTCAATTTAGAACTTCTTGGCTCTTGGAAATTATTTCAGTTTTTACTTTAATGTGGTGCTTCTGTTTTATTTTTATAGTTTTCCAGAAGTAACTCATAATGAAACCACAAAACTTGGGGAATGAAGAGAAGCTTGGGGTCTGGGCTTGCAGTGTCTGATGGAGTTCCATACTTATACTTTGTCTAAGGTACATTACTTTTGCAGACTGAGGACCCCCACAAATCAGTACTGGTCCTCCCAAGCTTTTTTCAAAGGAATATGAGGCTTAATGTAAATTGCACCAGAAGAGAAAAGATATTTATTTTTAATTTAAAATTTATTTATTAATGAGGTAAAGGGTTGCATATTAATTAACTTATTAATATGATGAATAGTAAATTGCTAGTACTGACATAATTAGCTTCTAGCAAGTATTCTTTTCTAAAAAAATAATCTCTTACTCTTTTGACAGATCCTAAGTATGTACTACTGTCCATTGAAAAGATAAAAGACAATACAGAAGCCACAATATTGTGGGATACAATGCATGCTTATTTTGAAATTACTTTCCTTAATCCATTAATGTAAAGCATATTGTACTCTTATCAATTTAACATAAAAAAAAAGGAAAGGCTATTTGTAGACTGTATTAGGTTATCAACCACAAGTAACATGTCTTTTCTAGAGAAGAATGCTGTGTAAACTAACAGATAAACATTCAGCTCAGTAGTGAAAGTTTTCTTAAATGCAGTAATATTATCACATGACTGTACCGTGTTCTTAGCAAGCTCTATAATCGAGAATAAAGTAATGTCATAACAATACAATAATTACATTAGCATATTCAGAGACACACAAACTTCTTCATAAACTTCACTGGTGGAACAAGTTCCTACAGGTTTCCTACAATACCCACTTTACACACTTTTGTAAGGCTTTCACCTCTGGGTGAAATACAGCAACTAATTAATGAACAATGAAGTGTTATATTGTGTAAGTATAGGGAATAAAGAATCTGTAGCAAAGTGCAGCTGAAGAGGAATTTTGGTAGACAAAATTTGTAGCCATTTGTTTCAGCATCCAAACCACTTCATACAGAACTTGAATTTCCAGAAGAGATTTTCCATTCAAGTTCATATTCAGACCTTCTTTAATTTGACATTTGCCAGAATGATAGTGCAAAGTTATGTTGTTGGTGCAAGAAAAGTCTGATTTTTTAGCTACTGAGTCATACTAGAGTCAATTCTAGAAGGTGATAGGATACTATCATAACAAGATCCCTCTTATAAATTGTGAGATGCTTGGGAAAAAGACAAAAATCTATTGCCGCTTAAACAGTAAAGGGGCATTAAAGCTCCCAAATATTAGCAATAGATGTTGTGATTAAACATGGAAAAGAGAAAACTGCATTGATAACAATGAAAATAACAGAATAATATGAAGAGCTTTTACAGTGTAAGAATGTGTTTGCATAAAAAATGCTCTGTTTTAATTTGAAGGACATTTTAACCTCATTCTAAGTTACATCAACTTAGAGATTGTAGACAGAAGTTGGTACTTAAAAATGATGTAATTTTAAATGACAAATCTTTCTGAACTATTGATCCCATGCTGCTAGAATACTGGTTGCTATCAAAGCCAGTAATTTTCACTATTAATTTAATATATTTGTCAATAATTTCATCCGGAAAATTTTATTCAAAAATAAGGCACATGAGATCTGTTAGCATGCTCAAATCACTCTCCAACAGCAGCCATTAAACAAGGTAGCACTGTTCAGCTCAGTGAGCTAAATTCTCAATAATGTCAGCTGCCTTATTATTCTGGAAAAATCCCCTGCCTTATCTATTTCCGGAATAATTCTAGTTTCTATGCAACTGGCTTTGGTGTGATAATGATAATCACATTCAACTTTATCTGTAAGACACTAAAGTACGCTTTCTACCCTACATATAACTAGTAAAGCCTTAGTTAATGTATCTGCTTCAGCAGTGCACTTCAGGAAATGTGGGCCAGCTGGAGTCCATCCAAAGGAGAGAGAGTGACTGGCAATTAGGAAACATGACCTATAAAAAACAACTGAAAAAACAGGTGTTATTTGAAGGATGAAAAGAATTCTGAGGAGTGAAAAAATAATTCTTTCTGAATATTTAGCAGATTGATATAAAAAGGAAAAAAAAATCTAATTGCTATGTCCAGTATGCAACTAATTAATATGCTTAAACTGCAGTAAGTGACATTCAAGGTAGGTGGTGCTGATTTTTTTCTTATGATAAAATAACTCAATATTTTAAATAAACTGCTATGATGATACTGCAGTGTTAATTGCATTAACAAAATACATACCAAACCCAATATATGTATAATTGATTTTGCGTTTGGGCCATGGAGTAAGACTACCTGACCGCTTATGACTCTCTAGACCTTTTATTTTCTTTTGATTCTTGGCTATCAAGCTATCTACAATAAACTTAGATAAACTGTCTTAGTTCCTTCTGTAAAGGCTCCAAGATCAGAACCTAAATCTGTCATGCTGTTGATAGTCATGACGATCAGAAGTGTAACACTTGTAAAACTGTAATGTGAAATCCCTTACCTCACCAAATGTCAGTAAGAATCTCCTTTAAAATGACCTTGTGATATGATCCTGACAAATCTCAGCTGTATGTGAAATGGAAAGGTGATTTGATAGTGAACTTTATTTTAGTGTAGTAAGTTTCTGCTCTCTGTAACAAAAATAAAGTGCATGATATAGTCAAAATGCCATAAACTCCTATAAGGCCAAACTCACAGTCATATTTCATTTACTATTGTTTGGTTCTGATATATTTTAGTTTACTGCTTTATGGTTTTTGAATGCTGAAATTCATAAATCATGGCAAGGTCAGCTTCATTCACTTCAGTATACAAATAATCCATATAATGCAGTTCTTGTTAGACTATCCATGCCCAAAAAGAAAATCACCTTTGACTAAATTATTTTTATTTTAGAAATAACTCTGAGAGCACACGATGTACATGTACCTCTTCTGACAAGTCATCTGAGCCTAGATTAAGTCTGGCAGCTAAACTCTGCACATATAAAAAATGTATTTTGAGAACAAAAAGGACATTACAGCATTCTAGATAATCCAATAGGTTATTTTCTGTTTTCTTCTGTTCTTCCAGTTTTACACTAGCATTCATTTTGAATGAAAAATGGTTTGAAAAGTAGGATAAAAAAATACAGTGGCTTTGGACTGAGTAAATTAACAAAAACTTACGGGTCTGGTTACCTTCACTGAACCATTGCTTTGTGCTGCACAGGTGATACAAGGGACTGGCTGGGTGTAATTAAGAATTCCTTCAGAGCGGGACAAAACCTCCCTACTGCTTTAACCTGTTCTTATGTTACTGGCTCAGCCTCAGTGCTGGACATGTGGCAGGACCACTTCTTTCTCCACTGACCCCTGATTTCTTTGTGGTTACTACTGGCAACAGTTCCTGTCTCAGTCTCTTGTAAACTGAGGCTGGGGTAGAAGTTGTGAATCAGGTACCTGTCTTGCAGCTGTCCCTCTTCAGCATTCAGATGTCAGCACAGAAGAGAATCTGCCTCTTAATTCTGTTACTGCCAGAGGCTGTGAATGACGTCGCTAAAGCTGCAGACTGACTTCCTAGGTAGCACTGATTCCCTTGCAATTCAAGATCCTCCCTCCAAGTTTCTCATCATACCTTTCCTTTTACCCCAAGACTACTATGACATACTCTCTGCAGGAACAGGCAATTTCTCTATCCATCATTTGCAGCCTGTTAGGCCTTATAGTTACTCAAATACTTTTTTCCTGAACTGGCTCCTCACCTTGTTTCTCCCAGTTAACTTGTGAAAAAAAAAAAAAAAAAAAAAAAAAAAAAGCCGGAGATGCTATAAAACACTGTCAAAGGAGAACTGGGTATGCAGATGGTGGTTTTACACAAACACTGTACAGGTGTAAACAACAAAAATGGAGGCCAAGGCAACTGCTAGTCCCATCTAGCATGAATTTTTCAGAAGGAAGAGGGAGATAACAATGTTAGCCTCTCTCCCCTCAGCAGTGGTGGATATGGTAATCCAAGGGATCAGATTAATAGATGCCATAAAGATCCTCTTCCCTGCAACACTTGGGCTAGGTTGGGTGGTCTATTACCCATCTTACTGGGAACAGGTCTACTACCATCTTTTCCTTTTAATTCCTTATATACATCTCCTTGATTTTCTTTGCCAATTACCATCACAATTAAAAAAATAAAAAAATTGAAAATTGAACAGAGCTCTATATTTGGGTTCTACATCTTTCCCATCACTAATTTCAGCTAATTCTTGTTTCAGCTAATCATCTTTCTAGAATATATTTCTACTTGTAAAATAGAACCACTCAGAAGGGAAGTATGAGTCCTAATCTTTGCAAAGAAAAAAATATTTGTTACTCAGTCATCCCACCATCCTTACTGTTGTTCGTGACTCTAGCAGTAACACAGAATGCCCTGTTACATTCTTAGTGGGCTAGACACTAAATGCATCTATCAAAAATGCTATCCCTATCTTTATGAATTTGCAGTTTAAAATATATTATGACACGATAAAGCAATAGCTGGAGATAAATTTCTCCATCTCTACTGAAATCTTACTTGTTTGGAAAATAAACATTTATTGTCTGCAAAGGACTTAGAATAACATAAATGCAATGTAAATGACAACAAAAAGAAATTTTCTCCCCTAAATTGTTCTATAGACTATAGATTTTTTCTTACTTAAGTACTGAAGCCAAAATATATCTGTAACACCTATGGTAACCATGGAGATTATACCAGGCAACATGCATAATGATTAAAAATGTGACATCAGACAAAATGTTCTTTGTCATGACTGGATTACTACAAAGAAGTAGGTTTCCCCTAAACAATTTGCAGAAGCAGGATACATGTGGTTAATTTCTCAACCCTCTTTTTTGCAAGGGGGAAGGGGAAGTGTCAGCATTGTGGTATAGGCAGCAGACTAATATTGTGTTCGGTTTGAAAAGACCTGGCTTCCCAGGATCTTGGTAGTTTCATCTCACAGAAATGATTTACTGAAAATATTTATCTTCTGTGAATAGTCACATCAGAGGAACTAGTCCCACCATGTTGTCTGCAGGACACAAAAGATGGCCATGGAAACATATAGTTACAGAATAAATAGGAAACAGTTCTAATTAATTTTTAGTTGGTGTTTTTTTTAGAACTACATACAAATGCACAAAATCTATCTTAAAATAAATTCATGCATAATCGTAGAAATACTAAGATTTGGGTCATTTAAGTGTTAGGTATAAAACTACATTCCTTCATATCTGGCAATATTTCTTTCTCTGCTTATTCCTTCTCTGCATGGATGGCATCAAATAGTAAATAGCTCTCAGTCTGACAGCTTCTAATGCAGGATGAATATTGATGTTGTTCTTAATCTGATACAATCTATAATGCAGAGGTGAACAATTACTAGAATTGGGACCTTTCCCAATGAACGCAAAAAGAGAAAGTCACTTTTTCACCTAAGGGGTTAACTAAAATCTGGTGTTTTGCAGTTGTTTGAGTTGGGAGGAGAAACTGATGATGATACAAAGATGATGTCAATCCTGTTTACTTACAAACAATGTAGAAAACTTGGTTTCCTTCAAGATGGGAGAAATTCAGAAGATACTTCCTTTTTATGTAGTTGTGAAGTACTCAGCTGTTTCTCAGAGCCACACACCTACTTTTTTCCGCCTCTGTAACTTCTTTTTTTCCAATTCCTGGCAATTTTTGCCAACCCTGAAATTACAGATTATAGTAAATCTTCTTCCAGTTCCTTCTGTTTTATTTTGTTTTGGCTATAGGCCATTGTTTCACCTATCACTTTTATAAAGCTGGATTGCTTTTTTGTTGTTGTTGTTTCTTTCTTTCTTTCTTTCCATTGACTTTAAGTGAGAGGCCTTTTTCATGCTATCCAATTTCAAAATACAATTTCAGCTATCCATCAATGGATGGAGGTAAAGGTAATTAATTCTTTCCCTTTCTCTTCTGTAGGAGACTCCAAAGGGGCCCAGTGTGAAAGCAGGAGTTAACACAACTACTTAACCTATTACTTCTCTCCCAAAGGATCTGAACCCCCGGAGATCAGTGGTAATAACGAATCCCATCATTTCCCAAAGCGGGTGTTAGCACGTTTTTCTAGAAGGGAGGCTTTTACCCAACATATTCACTCTGACTTCAGAGCATGGAATTTAAATAGGTCAACACTGAAAGCTAGAAAAATTAAGGAAATTAATTAGTGAGAAAAGGTATGTTTTCCTTTCTAACTGGCAAGTCAGCTATGTCTGATTGTGTGCCTTGTAACATTAGAATTGGACAGAGAGAATTTGGCTTTGGGGACTGATAAAGATTTGAAGAAAAAACTGCAGTAAATACAGCAACAGCCATTCCTTCTTTCTCCTGAGCAGTTAAAACTGCTCTGTGCTGCACACCCCCCCAGTATTGCAGTCAACGATTCAATAAAATAAAACACTCGGCACCCTCAACACTTGCGAGGAGAAACAGGGACTTTTCCATTCCTTTACCTTCTGATCTCAGAAATATTAATTTCTGCAGCCATCGGTAGAATTCGCACTACAGTAGAGGTGATGTATTTAAGACGGAGCCCACCCTAACTACTCCTGGGCCAAACCAGAGCCTGTGGGGTTTACAGCCTCAGCCTCCCAGCGAGGCTCCCTACGGGGCCTGAGGAGAACCGACGTTTCCCTCCCAGCTCCCCACAGGCCCCTTTCCCTCCGCATCAATGGGGTGGCCAGCCGTTGCCGGCTGCTCCCTCAGCAGTACCTCGCCCCCGCCCCTCAGCAGGACCCCGCCCCTCAGCAGCCCGAACACCCCACAGGCACTGCCGTGCCCGGGACGCGTCCCCGCCGTGGGACGGAGCCCTCCGCAGCGCCCTCTGCCTCAGCGCCAACCGCCACCCCCTCGTCCCGCCCCGCCTCACAAGCCGATTGGCCCGTGAGCGCCACGTGACCACCGTGCGGGCGGAGGAGGCGGTGCCGGGGCAGGCGCGCTCGCGGGGAGCCGGGGCCGGCGGGAGCGGCGCCGACGAGGGCGGAAGTGCGCGGAGGGGGCGCGCGGGCGGCGGCACCCCAATGAGAGCGCGGGGGGCGGCGGTTAAAGCGGAGCCGGGCGCCGGGCTGGAGCCGCAGCGTGGAGCCGGGTCGTAGTCCCCAGGTGAGAGGGAGGAGGGTGGGTGGTGCCTCGGAGCGGCGCCGGGCCCGCCTCGGGGTTGGGGGCAGTTCGTCCGTCCGTCCCGGCCCCCCTCCCTCGGTGAGGGGCAGGGGGAGCCGCCGCGGCCTGAGCGGGCCTGGGCCCACCGGCCGGGGGATGTGGCTGAGCCCTCTCGTTCCCGCCCGCTCTTCCGGCTCCGTGGAGAGGGAGGAGAGGTGTCACTCGGGGTGTGGGGCAGCCCCGTTCCCCCCAGTGTGTGCGGCGAGGAGAGCCTGGTGGCTTCTCTTCCTACCCCGGGACGCGGGTGCGCGGCTCTCGGGAAGCTTGGGGAGTGCGGGTGAGGGGGGAAGCAGTGCCTGGCGCGTAGCCTGTGTGCCTCGGTCCTGCGTGGAGCCGGAATGTGAGGGTCGCTGCGGCCTTTCTCTCGTGGGTTCGGCTACTTCTGCTGCGTCCTGGTGGTGTGGGGGTTGAGGTGGGGGCTGGGCGGTTGCTGTGGCTTGTATCTACAAGTGGGGCTCGGGGGAGGGAAAGGGTGAGGAGAGGCTGGCCTTGAGTGTTAGTTTCTCTGGCGAACTCTTTCTGTGCAGGCTTCTCTGCCTTCCCTTGGCTGCCCTGGGGTAAGCGATAACATTTCATCCGTGTGGCATAAACGGAGGGCTCGAGCGGCTATCGGTCTCAGCCAAACCAGAAGTTTCTGAGGGATCTCGTTGTATCTGGCCAGGTTCTCCTTGTGCTGCTCTTTATTTTTCTTGTGGCCTTGCTAGAGGAGATCTTGGAGGAGGAGAAAGGTGGTGCTGGAGTGTGAACTCACCTGGAGAAGGGCAGGGAGAGAGGTTGTGAGTCAAAGCAGCCCAGTCATGCTTCCTGAACAGCTAGTGGAGGCCGAGCTCTGTCTTTCTGCTGGAGTCCTCTTGAATCAATTCTGATCCTAGAACATGAAACTTAAATCTTGACTACCCCTGGGTGTTTTCATGGTGGAATGGGAGCAGGGAGACTGTACCTGCACTAGCACCAGCCTCGCCTTTTTCAAAGTTTAAGTCTGCAGTCTGGGTAGCTTTGTGCTTGTTGAACTGTCTAAACATTACTTCTTTAGTTTTGAGGTCCTTGTTCCTCCTGTGAGGAGGAGTGCCTGTCTGTTCAAGGGCATCCTCAGGGCCATGATTTTCAGGAAAAGCTGTCTTTTTTGATGCCTTAACACTGACCCCCCCAGCTGAAGTTATCAAAGCTGAGGAGAGAAGGAACTAATAACTAGGAACCAGACTTGTGGCTCTTGTGAGTGATTTGCTTGAAGGCTGAAAATAGCTTTATTGTAGAGAATTTAATAGCAGCAGCAGCTTAATCTTACTTGGCAATAGCATCTTTACAGCTTATTCACCTATAGAAGATTTGTTAAAATAGCTTTATCTACTGTTTTAATCACTTCTGTCCCTTGTACACTGAACTTAGCTTTTTGCTTAAGATCAGATGATATCAGCTTACCATGGTAAAAGTTTTTGCATTTACTTCCTGTAGTAAATATTTTATTTAAGGAATAGAAAAGCTTTCAGACTACTCCTGTAAATAAGTTTCCTATAATAGATTTTTAGTAGTAAATATTTTGTTGTACACTTCTTTTGGAGTAGACAAACTTGGTTCTGTTTTGCATGCCTGGAGAAAAGTGAAGATGACCTATTTCTACTGGTGTTATGTATATGCTGCAGAAGAGTGTCTAGTTTAAAGATTTAGCTGGAATGCTTTACAAAAACTCTAAACTGAAGGCTTAATTTGACCAGACAATACCCTTCCTCAGTCACCCTTTAAAACTCTCAAACTTGTCTCTAATTGTCAGTGCAGTGGTACTGGATATCTGGATAGAAAAGCAGTTGAGACACTTTGATCAAATGAAGGCAGTAACGATGGAACACTGCCTAGACAACTTGGATGTGTACATTGAAATCCTGAATGATATATAGATTCTGCAATCTAATGCCTCTTTCAGGCTTTAATTTTTTTTCAGCTACAACTTAACTGATTAAACACCAACTGTTCTTTGACCAAATGCTGAATAAAATGACTTGCTTCTCTGGGAAGTGTTAGGGTCTAGGCTTTGCAAGCAACAGAACTGTCCTGTGAACAGAGCAGCAGTGACCAAGTCATGTAACAGAACAATTCTTAACTTCATGATTTGGGAAGCTGGTTTGTAGTTTGTTCTTGCCCTGTTGCTTTGTAAACTCTGTTCACTTTCCATGTAGTAGATGCTTCCACTTTAAGTTGAGAATTTCTTATTAATTAGATTCAAACTCCATGTGACTAGCTACTGATTAAGTGAATTGCTTTCTATTACATGAAGAGTTCATCTGAATTAATGGCCTCTCTTAGCAGAGGTACTGAAGGACCCTGTTTCCCATGACAGCTGTGCAGGCAGTAAGTACTCATGGGAATGCAAATACATAGTGGTATCAAGACAAACAAACAGTGCCCAAGGTCAGGAGGTGTCTTGTGCCTGGAGCAAAAAAACTCTGGATGGGAGTTTGAGTTAAAGGCAGTGGCTGGGGAGCCCACAGAAGTAGATAAATAATGGGTCTTGAGTGCTTGCTGCTTTTCACACCCTGTGTGCCTGACTTCAGGTAACTTTTGCATGATTGATTTATGAAAGGTGTTGATCCTAATTATCAACCAGGTTAGATAGCAACTGTATTCTGAAACTCTTTATGTCTTGACTTTGGATATACTATCCTGCTGATAAAAACCTTCAGTTCTTTAGGTTTTCTCTCTTCCTCCACCCTATGCCACCACATCTCTGGAAACTATTTTGCACCACTGTCAAGCAGTGGTGATAAGGTTCCATTGCTTGTTACCTGCTGTTGTGTGGAGTGGAAAGGTCAGCAAACAATCTTGGCTGTAGCACTGTCCTAGTGGTGGTAATAATTTCTGTGGCTTTTGCTCTATGATACAGTTGATATCTGCTCCATAGCCTCTTATCAAGAGCCAGGTATTTAAAAAGTACTTGTTAATAGCTGCCAAAGAGCAATCATTTTGTTGATAGCTCCTTTTAGCCCATTGAACAGAACTAAGCAATTTTTATCCATGCCTGCCCCAGAAATATCAAGTTGTCTTGTCATTTAAGCAAGATAAGTCTATATAACTTGTTCTTTGTCTCTTCATGTTCTTCTAAATACTGCTTTAATAGTAATATTAGAGGATCTGTTTTGTCTCTTGTGCTTGAGATGTGCAAATGTGTTTTTCAAGACCTGTCAAAATGAGACTCATGAAGTCATGTAATGTGAGAATGTTATTTAGGCTGCTATGTAAGTTGCTACTTGAATCTTTATGGTGATGAAGGGCTTGCTTAGAGCAGTCCTTTCAACTGTTTTAAATGGGATCTTGAGCCCATAGTCTTCCTAAGGCTTGCTGAAGTGGTTGAGAAAGGAGCAAATAATGGTTGATTGCAGGAATATGAGACTTAATGGAAATGCGATCCTGACCAGGAATCTTTGCAGGATCACAAGTCAAAGACTGAAAAAATCAGTTCTGGGATTATAAGCATTTGTTAAAGTCTTAATTTTGTCAACTGTTACTTTGAGAATTAGTGTTGCTGTCAGTTGATGTGATTAGTATGAAATGTATCAGGCCACTAAAAATGCAGTGAAACTGGAGGTTTTAATACATTCTTAAATTTGGAATGTGGTAGTACTAATCTGAAGTCAAAGCATAGAACTGGAAAGCTGAGAACATGCCGAGTTAAGCAAGTGCTGTGATTTCTCTGATTTCTAGCTCTTTCTGTGTGTATCTTTACCTGTAGTGGAAAAGGTAATTCTTCAGAAAAGTACTGGAGACTTAGCCCCAAGTTTAAGCATGGTTTTGTTCATGTAGATGGCCATGTTAAAGAATATTTCCAATTTAGGTTTAATATTGATGACAGGTTGGGGTTTTTTGCAAACTAGTGGCTTAAATCACAGGTTTAAAAATCCTTACAGATAAGATTATTATAGTACTGTATTACAGAATTATACTTAAAACATGACAAAGCACTTTAAAAGTTTAATTGTAGGAGCTACCTGAACTCTGGACTCCATGTTGCAGAACACTAAAGTGGCTTTTCTTTAAAGGAATTGGTTTATAAGGTTAGTGCCACCCTGCTTAGCAGGGCACTGTATTGGGCGCCACTCTAAGGCAGACATTTAATGAGTGGTTTTAGATCAAGCTGCATGCCAGTTGCCTTCGCTTTCCAGAAAAGAGGGGGCTTTGCTAATTGGGAAAGCTGCTCCCTGATTAAAATGAATTAATTCTAAAGTATGTAGTGATCTCTGATACAGCCTTTCCACTAAACTGCTGCTGTGGTAAGAAACCCCTCCCCATGATGGTACTCTTCTGATATTTAGTATTCTTGGCTTACTGTGAAATTCCATTTTGGGTAGGTATGGAATTCTCATTAGTGTAGTCACCAAGAAGTCTCACTGACTGACTTTTATGACAGCCTCCTGCTTTTATCTACCACATAAAATAGACTAGCCAGGCAGTTTATGGAAGTGGTCTTTCGAAAAACAGGAATGTGTGCTTGAAATGGGTGCTATTTCTCATTCTTTCTCATTTTCAAAACACACTTTAGGAAGCAAATTAATTTTTTTGAAGAATTCCACAAGCTCATTGAGAATTTACTTTCAAGCTTGCCTTGTAAGGCAAACTAAAATCAAAGTAGGCTTTATGGGTTGAATCTGTTCAGAAGCTGTAATGGAAGGAAGCTAATTAAAAAAGTTGTTAGACACAACTAGGCTGCCTGGTGGTGATACTGTACATCGCTATCTTCATTTAGTTTGTAAAACAGGGATCAAGCAGTGATCTTGTCCAAGTCCTTTTCCCTAAGTAGTCTGTCAACTGTCTTCTAATAGTATCTGATAAGCATACCTTGTAAATAAATATTAGTTAAGGTTTCTAATTAAGTGTTAGTTATGAAGGATTTGCTGTAAGTGTTTTTTTAGCTCTGCTGTTCTACTTGTGCAAGTTGTCAAATAGGCCTTCCACTTCCAAAGACTCCCCACAAATAAGATTTGCAGCAACTCTATTGCTGGGGCACAAACTTGAATGGTGGAGTTCTCATGGGAAGGGCAATTCTCCTGCCATGCCTTCCTGGCCTGTCAGTCCTAAAGAGCCTGTAGCCATCTGCTGCAGCTCTCTAACCATGAGAACTATCTCAGCTCATCTCTGTGAATCCCAGTGAGGTTATGGTCTCTGGAGCTACACGCAGACCCTCAACGTCTCCTGTTTGTTCCCCATGCTGCATGCATTAGTGTATAAAAGCATGCTGTTGTACTCATTTCCCAGAGAAGGCATGAGAGCTAGGAGATGAGCTGGCTGTGTATCAGAATAGTAGCTTTTTATTCTGATAATGAGCACACAAGGATAAATGTGTATAATATAAACTTTATATTCTACATTGTTTCTGGATTTTCATGTGACTTGTCACTTGCTAGGTCATAAAGGGAAGTGTTCTGAACTAAGTATGTCCTAATTTCTCTGTGGTGAAGTCAAGTTGTTCTGAGTTAAGTCTGCCACCCAAAACCAGAGTTATCAACAATCATGTTATATTGTGCCACTCATCCTACAGCACTCTGGAGGCTTTGTAATTGGGGAGCACGTGTTTGGCTGTAAATGCTTTTACAGTGGTAGGCAGAGCATTCTCCATGGAGGAGACTAAGGACAACACTTCTCCCATAAGGGAAACTCTCCACAGCTTTTTAGTCTATTAACTTTACACTTAGAGTAGGGGTACTGAAACTGCATGTGACCCCTGTACTGGTGTAATAGTCCAGTTTCCATTTAAAGGTAGAAATAATCTTTTGGCTTGGAGATAAAGTATGTGAATACAGTAGACTGGAAAACTGCATGCCTCTTTGTTATTTAAAACATCTGTTCTTAGTCCAGCAGAAAGGTAGCTTCTTGTATGTGCTGAATGTGTGGTATTAACTTTTCCTGATTGGGGAAACTGGGGTGAAGAAATCTTTTTAAAGGTGACTTAACACAGCAGCTGAATACTGGTAATTATCTGAACTACTAAATGTCACTATTGTTGCTTTGTGTGATGCAAATGCATTGGTTGAAAGATGGGGAAAAGGTTCAGTGCTTAGTACTTGTGTGGTGTGCCTGATTGAGGGAGCTTAGTGACTCACTGTATACATCTGTGAACCCTTCAGTTAAGTGCTTAAAATAGTGGAAGCATTTTCAGAGGCTACGGGGAGATGATTCCCCAGTGCCCCTGAGGAGGTGGAACTCCATGGTTAAGAGTAAACTCAGAGCAGAGGTTTGTTCCTTGCCTACCTCCAAATGTGAGGTATGGGCAGAGACAGTTGCTTTTCCTGGTAGTACCTAAGCAAAACTAAATAGTGTTTGGACTTCTAAATTTCTTCAGTGAACTGAATGTCTGGGATAACTGAAGATGGCATGATCTAGCAAGATCCATCTTTAGGGGGAGCAGTGGTACCAGCTTGTGGCCTGTCTCTGCAGTGTTTTGTGCCATATTTGCAAGACCAGTGGGCTAGCTTTGACAGGTCAAGGATTGGGGAGGAAACTTGGGTTGGTAACACTTCATGAGAGCTGGAGAATTAAATCCTGCAACTCTGTAGCTTGCTTATGGCTGAACTGGTATTTGTTGGAGTTTGCTAGATCAATGTTAGTGGCAACTTCCTCATGGATTATACAGCTGCAGATTATCCACTGAAGTAATAACTGAAACCATGTTGTAACCTTGTACTGATGTAGGATTTGAATCTGAGGCTATTGCAAACTGTAGTGTGCTGCTTAAGAAAGACATTGTGTAAGCTATTGACTTGTCTGTATTTGTTATACTCCTGGGCATCTGATTAAAAATGTTAATAGATTGACTATCTGAAGCATGTTATCTCTTAGCAGTAGTTTGATGGACTTAGTGTATGCTATGTATTGAACACGAGCATGTTCTTGTATGAATGAGTTTTCAAAGGAAGCATAGTTAAAATATGCTTTGCAAGTCAATGGGAGTGAGGCTGTTGTACAACTCTGTTGTTTGAGTGTCACCTTTTCTGGTATGAGCCTAATTGACGAGTGTGAGAAATGGTGTCCTAATTCACACTAAGGAATTGGGCAACTAGATGGTTACCACCATAGTGACAATCTCTTAGCATAGTAATACTGATTAATGATATTAACTCAGTCTTTGTGCTTATAGAAGACTTGTATCAGGCTTCCTAGCAAGTTCTTGCCAGGATAAGAGCAGTGTGGTACATCCTTTTTCTTTTATAGTCTGTCTGCAATGTGTCTTCTGGGTGTTAATACTATACCTGAAGGCTTCCTGAAGGTACTTTGAAAGTCTGGCTTGGTATCTTCCCGCAGAAGTATTTCTAGCTGTAATAGCACTAGTGTCTTAACTTCCACTTCAGCTAACACTATCTTGTTGAAATAAAGAGTATAGTTTGCTTGGTACTATATACAATCTGCTAGTTGCTCAGCACCAAGGAATGTGGAAAATGGGATGGTGGTTTCTTTTTCCTCACAAAACTCTATATAACTACAATGCTTCTGCGTGCCATTTGTGTGAGGCAATCTTAATAAATGTATTGCACTGACTTGTGACTACCTCTATCTAAATACTAAACTTCTTGTGCAAGAGTTTAGGGGGACTGGGACCTTCCCTGAGGGACCTTGCTTTTCAGGAGAAACTTCACTTTAGGGTGTTGCTGTGTGTCCCCATGGGGGCTATGTGTACTGCTTGTGAGCCTGATGCACTCGCTGTCTCCTCTGGTGAAGAAAAGTGACCCTGCTGTTTAGGGAAGGGAAGCAGCATGTCTTGTGTTTATCAAGTTCATCACAGTTGATGTGGGACAGATACCTGTGTGACAGTATGCTACAATAACATGGCAGAGCTGGTGAGTGGCACCCAATGAAGCAAGTAGAATGCAAGGCTACTATTAGAATCTAAAAGGACAGGTGTAACATTAAAACTGCAATTCTGCTATGCTGTTAATATCAAAGGTACATCCTATCTATAGAAAACAATGTCAAAAGCCTTTAAAGACCAGAACAGGTAAGAAACCTACCAAACATGGCCCCAGTTGCCGCACAACTTCTGCGGGCTTAAAATGACGCTTTGATTAGTTCAGAGTGCAAAAAGTGAATGGAGTAACCTAGCTCTGAAAGGCAGTGTTCCATAAACAGTACTTTAAGTTGTTCTACAAAGGTTCTCAAGTGTGGTAGCTTCTTAATGCTCAAAGCTGCCTGTTGTGCGAGTTCCTTGCTGCTCTAAAGGGATGACTGCTCTCATGGACAATGCTGTGGGGAGCAAACTGCTTGGGTACTTACTAGGAAGAGGGGTAATTCTAGATCTCTCTGCCTTGTTGCTGTTGTCTCTTCCTCATGTGTTTGTCAGTGTTACTGGAGCTGATGCTGCATCCAGGACAGAAATTCAAGCTTCCAAATAGGGATGATCTTTTGAAGATACAGAGGCACAATATCATGTTAGGTCACTTTGTACCTTGCTACAGTCATGAGTTGCTTTTTCTGACACTGTAGCAGCATTAAGACAAACTGAGCAATGTCACAGTTGAATTGTTAACACAGATTTTTATGGTTCTTTCCTTGGGAAGTTGATGCATGCTGGAGTATTGGCAGTTTTCCCACCATTACATTGTCTTTTTTTTTTTTTCTGATCCCCCATTAGGATCTATAAGGAACCCTGTAGAGGAAACTGCCAGTTTATCTCCTTCCTCCATGAGGAAGTCTGGGTAGAGATGACTCACACTGTAGGGGTACAGCACTCTGTAGACTAGTTTCATGCATCATATCCTAGGGGAGTTGACCTTGTGAATAGTATGGTTCAGCAGATAAAGTAGAACAGCAGTGGAGACAACCATTAGCTTCTGTTCCTGTAGTTATTTGCAATGCTTTGTATGCATTCAGTATACATGAATTTAGTACAAGCATATTTGGATTAGTGTCATCTGTCCACTTAGAACCTCTTACATAGGTGACTAGTGGATTGCAGTTGTACAAATGCATTACAGCACAACCAAGTAGCTGCATTTCCACTTACTGGGCTCAATTTTGAGAAGCTGTGTGGTTTCTTTAAGCAGGGATCAAATTGGTATCATAGCATGGTCTTAGCTTGGTAGTAAACTGGAAAGGCTTTTGTGCAACTCTGTCATCTTATTCTAATAGTCTCATCAATGCTGCCTTCCATGATTTCCCCCCTTTGTTGGTTGAAGGGCCTTTATAAAGACTAAGGGGGGAAAAAAGGCACTATTTTATTGGGCTAGGAAATAGAGATACCTACTTAAATGCTTTGTGCCTGTGATAAAAATAGAATAATTGTAATGAAATTGGCATTTTGCACGATCTGGGCAAAGATGCCCCAAGACCAAAATGAAGCAGCAGAAATAAGGCTTGCATTCTAGTGTCCTTATTCCAGCTCTAAGATTACTTGGAAGGCTTTACGGACTGCATGTGGCTGCAGTATTGCACAACAGTGTACTGTGGGATGTGTGCATGCATATAATCTCTTGATACAGTTGTTATATTAATATTAGTACTTTTAATTTTATATTATGATATCTGCAACCTCATTTAGTCAAACATATAAGTAGTACTTTTGGGTGCTGCAGTGCCTTAAAAGTACTATTTAAGGGAAGCCCTTTCTTTTCACTTAGCTACTGATCAGAAACAAGTCACTCAGCTATTTTTCTTCCACTCTAAGGGAATTCTAAAAAAAAAAAACAAACAAAAAAACAAAAAAAAAAAAAAAAAAAAAAACCCACAAAAAAAAACAAAAACCCGAGATACTTAAGTCCCCTAGGAACAGGGATACGTGTACATTTGCCTGTATTACAGTTCAGCATACAATCTGACTTCAGTTTAAAGGGTTGCTTTAAACTGCTACTCTTCCGATGCTCAGACTGAGTACTTCTTGTGACTAGATCTTTGAAGGCTGCTTTCAAATATGCAACCTTGCTGCAAACTTGGGTAGTATTTAGTGCCAGTTTCCTTTGGACATCGACATTATTCTAAGCAAGGCTATTTACCTTGAAATTACATGTAAAATATTATCTGTTTGTAATGAGTAATCTAGAATAGTCCTCTACTGAGAGATGTGAAAGCCATATATTTAAGAGCTTTATCTAGCAAGTAAATGCCTGCTGCTTTCAGATTTGCTTTCTAAGCTGTATTGATGCATCTATCTGAAAACTCCTAAGCAAAGTTGGGCAAGGATGGTAGGGGGGCAATGTAGTAAGTATACGCAGGTATTTCATAGTTAAAATACCTATTCTGGTGACCCCGATCTGAAGATAGCCTTGAAAGGTGGGATTTTCCAAGTCTAGCTATAACCTGTTGGAAAGAACAGTGTGCTAGACTTTGTAGGTTGCCAGGGTGATAACTGGTTAGGTAGCAATACATCTGGGAGTCTCCTGTTCTACATGATCTTACTCTTTATGACTGCATGTGTCAGAAAAATACTGTAAGTCTTTGTATAGTAAGTCCACTCTTCTAAAGATAACTTGATCTTATTAAACAATTTTAACCTAAGAGAGCTGAAGATGACTTTGCATGCAAATGTGTAGAATAGTAAAAAGTAAGAATTCCTGCTAGTGATCTTAAGTCTTCATACTGTATATTAACTGGCTGGCATCCAGTGGCTGGATGTCTGATGCTATCAGTAGTGTTAGAATATTTTAGTGCGATTTTTGGGTCCCAGTGTGGAATGCTTGTCGTCTTATGCATGTAAGGAAGACTCCTGATCACAGGTGAAGTAAAAATACTGCTTTTATACTGTATATAGTATGGTCCAGATAAGCAAGTCTTAAGGCTTCTCCTTCAGTACAAGTTCATCATACAGGCTGCAGTCTTTTTTTATTCTGCAAGCTAAGACTCCAGTCAGATTAATTTAGATGGAAATAAATTTCTGAATTAAAACTGTTCCTCAATCTGTGCTTGTCTTTCCTCAGCCTTGTAAGAGAGAAGGAATAGTCATGGTCTGGCTTTATGTTCTGGTTTAACCTTGAACTGCTGCAACATTGTGAACTTATTTGTCTTGGGTTTACTTCTTGTCTGTTAACTAGCAGTGTATGTATAGCTGCTGCAGAGTAGCCGTAACAGCCAAGGTCTCTAAATATAGATACAGTTCTGGGTTTTGAGTGAGATTAGTAACTAATTAGTAATTCTAATTGAAACTACTGTAATGGCAGCTTGTAACTTTCAGTGTATCAAATGTATTCATTCTGCAGATTTTCCTGTAAGACTTAGAAGGGGCGTGATTGTTGCCAATTCTTCCAACAAGGATCTAGCCTATAAAGAGTATGCCTTTCATGAGTATAGAATTAAGGTAGTTCCTTGCCCTAAATTCTTACTCTTCCTCCTGATGTTATAAAGTATCAAGTTTTACAAATGCATTTCTAGTTTCCTGTCCAGTACCCTTATCTGCGCAACTGCAAGTCTACTAATAGATCCTGCACAGAGAGAGAAAATGCCTGATTACCAAATCTCAGACTTGGGCTTCACTCTTAGTGCTCAGCCTGGACACTGCGCTGGTGCAGCCAACATCCTACTGCACATGTCTACAGAGCATAGTGTGAACTGCATCAGGGAACCTCCCTGTTTCTGCAGCGTTTTGGCTGTTATAGTTCTGCCTTCTTTGGCCTCAGGTGTAAAAACTGCTTTTCTTCCCTCAGATCAGCACTGGCACTGAGGCATGTGGCCTTGCTGATAACTGCAAACACAGTCAGCCATACTGAATGGCTCTGCTACAGGAGGAGATGGGCTTGAACAGCTGGGGCAAGGGAGAAGGGACCAAGGGAGAGAGGATGACGATAGCAGATGAGGGCTGTGAAACTGCTGCCCCGACCCACTCTGCAAGACTTCTCAAGCTGAATGAATTCCCTGATCTGATTAAGCATGGCCCAGAAGAATCTATAGCCACAACTGAGAAGGTAGAAACACCCAGCAGTACATGAGGAAGGATACAAGCATATCCCAAGCAGGAATTTCTGCTAAATGCATCATAATCTCTGTTTAGCTTGAAAACCAGTAACTGGAGACATGCCAAGAGGTAAGATAGTAGCATAGCAAAAGAAGATAGAATAGCATTTATATTTTTAGCCTGCATATCCTAAAATTTTCAGTAGCATTAAATATGCCACTTAATCTCAAATGAACTGGGTTTTTTATAGTTGAATTACCAGTTGGAGCATTTACAGTCCATTGAAAGCTAATGGAATTTCAGTACTTAAATATTTTCTGGATAACCTCAGAACAGCTGAGGAGCTCTTACAGTTCATAGCTCAGTGAGATTGTTAATTAGTTTTGTGATCCAGGGAATTTCTATGGCCACATTCTTGTGGGCGTATCACAGAACCAAACACCTCAAAACCTCTAATTCATATTCTGGTAAATGAGGATCACTAAAATACTGTTGCAAAACCTTGTCCTTTCTGTGTTTGCTTTTGATGACATCATATTTAAGTCTTTAATAGGTTGAATACCCAGATTTTCCTTTAAAAGTAGGTATCTGAAGGGTTTAACAAAGCTCCTCTGTCAAGCTATTGGGCTAAGGGTTTCTAGAATCCCGTTTTAAAATCCAAAGAATGACTGCTTTCAGTGGCAGGATAGCAATGAAAAGAAATGTCCAAAGATATCAGCTGCACAGTGAGAGAACAAGGGCTGATCTCAGCAGTTTCGAGCTTAGAGCTTTATTTCAGTTTTAAAACCCAAACTGAATTGGAAGAACTAGAAGCAATTCCAATTACAAGCCTTTGGAGGGATCTAGTGATTTTGTTATTTTAGTAACAGAATAGTTACTGGAAAACAGGTAGACTTAGTTTCTCTTTTCTTTTTTTCTATGTATTTGCATGGGCTGTAGCAAAATGAGTTCCTTGTACAGTCACTTAAAGGAAAAAGCAGTTGTCACTTCACTACTGTGGAGTCTTAATGCAGGTGAAGTAAAGGGATGTAAAAGTGCAATCTGGTTCGAAATACATCTGTAACAGTCTCTGAATCTTGGCATTAGGTAAAGCAATTCTGTTTGTTAACAATGTTCTGAACAGTTTGACTTTAGGGTTAACTTTAGTTTAACTTTAGGGCAGAGAAATAACAAACTTAAGCATAAGTTTGGAGTTTATGAAGCTCTTTATAAACAAATGCCTTGAACTGCTGAGTTTGGAGGGACCAGCCAAGAATGACACAACATTGTGCAAGTTTCGCTGCAGCGGGAGACCTTAGTTAACCTGGAGAAGATGTCTACAAAGGTAAGGGAACCTTACAAGGGAAGGTTAAAATAGTTGGCAAGGGTTAGATTTCTTCTTTTGAGGTTTGCATGCTTTGATTAGTCCTGTGGCCAAGTATGGTTCTTCAGAAGTCTAAATCAAAACAGCTTTTTAGTAAGGACTATGGTTTGTCTTGTAGATCTTGCTGTGCTTCATGTGACCAACCTGTCTGTTGGTGTAACCTTCATTTTTTTGGTCTAAAGAGCATCTTTCCTTAGCACCACAAAGCTCCTATTGTGCATAAAATAAATTCCAGAGTTATCAAGCCAATGGCTTAATCCTTATCTTTTAAAGTAGATGAAGCAAGTAATTACTTCTAATATCTTAAAGATGAAAGACTGCCTGAAAAAGTTTGGGCTCTGTCTAACACTGTTTTGCAGCAGGATGAACTATAACTAGAAGTGCCTCTCCCAAATCTTTCAAAAAGTTTGTTTGTTTTTTTTTACAGCCCATGAAACTTACCACACAAAGTTCAACATGGTGTCATTAAACCTGAGGGTAAAATGACAGATTAAAATTAAACAAATAGACTGATTGCTATTGACTGGTCCGCTCTTCTTCCTGTCAGAGGAGGGTAGATCCTGTTTGGGTACAGTTTACTTCCCAGCAAGTAAAGAGCAATATGGGAGAGGAGGGAATACTTGTCACAGAATTAGGTCACTTGTCGGGACATTTATTCAGAGCAGGCTCTTCAGCAGATGTATTAAGACCCTGGCTTTAAGTTTACGTTCCCTTAAACTGCAGGGAATTAAATAATGTTTTAAAAGCAACTGCAATCATCACAAGTTCTTCTAGACATTGCTACTTTTTTGAGAAGTGGTTGGATTTCCCAAGACTTCTTTTTCTGTAAGGAATAGATGAATTAATGTCAGTGTCTTGACTGCCTCAAGGATGCTTAATCTACAGAATGGGATGAAAATTCATCCTTGCCTGCTCAGATGAGGAGCGAGCTTCCACTTGTGTTAATTACTTTTTTTAACCTCAAGGAACTATTAGATGTAAGCTTTGAACCATGGTGTGTCATCTGTTTCTTGTGCTGCAGAGGTGGAAATGCAAGTAAACAGTTGGCTCCGATGTCTTGTTGTTTTATTAGAGTATTGCTATTAAAATCTCACCATGCCCCCTTCTGAACCAGTGATGTGCTATTAGCCTATTGTCTTGTAAATACTGGTACTTCTGCGCTGATACTGACCGTGTCAACCCTGTGCCACACTGTTTCAGCCTTGCCTTGTTCAGTACTGCCTGGCTATTCTGGGGCTGGAGGGGGCCATGCTCCCTGTTGCCACTGAAGAAGAGATGCCTTGTGTGAAGCTTCTGGGATTTTGCTGAGGGCATACAACATAGTGGTTGTGTTGTGCACAGACTTATGCATTCACAGGGTTCATGTAGTGTTGATACTCTAAAAGATTCAAGTGGCACTTGCAACAGCTCTGCAGGAAAAGTCAAGTACCTTGGCTGTTAAGAGCTGGGCTAGCTTTAGATGCAATCAAACTGTATATCTGTATGCTATTGGATGGATTTTGTTTAATATTATACTTTGGTTATGAGTTAGGTAATAAATAGTGTGTATGAAGGCTGACCTTGCAGTTTCTACTGGCTGGTGTTGAGGTGGGATGGAGAAGGAAGGATTTAAATATTCTCTCCACTTACCTCTGTGATGAGCTTGTACTGAATGAAGTTGGTCAATATTTTAAGTGAAAGGTAGTTACTACTTTAATATGACCAGGTAAAGATGTGGTATCTGACAGGAGGGAGAAAGTTGCTATCTTCTCTTGGCTGTTAGTAAATAATCTTTTTATTGTAGTTGCATAGCATAGTGGACTTAGGGGAACTTAATAGGCAGCAGTGCTAAGTTTGTGTTGCCAGAAAAATGTTTAACTTGAAAGCTTTGTGTTAGATAATGCTGCAGTTACAGCAACATTCAGATGCTTGTTAAAGGAGTACTCACAGGTTAAAACCAGTCTCAATTACACTGAAAAGTTGCTAAGGATCACTTGGCTTCTCCAGAAAGCAGCTTATCTACTTCTGTCAAAGCTAGACTACTCTTGAACTAGAACAAAATAAGCTTCTCTACAACTTAGCAAGCTGTGTTATTACTGGAACACTTAAAGTCCCCAAACTAGCTCATGGTGTAGTCAATCTGTAGTTCTTACGCCTTGGGTGTCTGTGTCCAAGCAAACTGATTTTTAGTTTATAGTCTGTAGAACATGTGGACCATAAGTGAGGAAAGCCTTTCAGCAACAGTTTCTGGAGTTCAGATGCTACCTGTTGTGTTTTCTCCAAGTTTGTCCACACTCTGGTGTCAGGGAGCTGTGTTCTCTTCCCCTCTTGCCTCTCTGGTGACTGAGAAGTAAAAATCAAGCTTGCAGTCATCTTCTGGTTTGGAATCTCTGAGATGATAGCTGAATTCCCTGTCCCCAACACAAATGTGTGTTTGTGCTGTACAGGTAAGAGTCCCTGAGAAGTAGTTGTCACATCCTATTTTTGTACTAAGGAGTGTCCTAGATGAGGAAGCTGATGTAGAACATGATATAGAAGATTGCCAGAAGAAAATACTTGTCTTCACTTACTGGTGTTTATCCCAGAATGAACACTTAATGATTAATTTGCATTACTGTACCAAATGCATAGCAAACAAGCATGAGTAAAATATTCTGCATGGAAAAATACTACTGCTCAGATGTTTGAAAATGCTATCCTGAGGGCACTTCTTGATTGTTGGCATGTTTGTTCTTGTATGCAGTAGTCAATGAGAACTTAGTTTGATTTGTTGCTTTTCAGAACATCATCATGACAAGGGGGAAAAAATCTTCACAATCAGTGTACCCTAGGGCAGGTTGCCCAGACTGATCATGGAATTGTTAACCTTAGAAAGTAGGGCACATAAAAGCAGTTTGTTCCAAGCAATCCAGTTACGGGAAAGGTTTGGACTGGACAACATCCAAAGGCCCTTTCTAGGCTAAATAATCCTATAGTGTGTTTGTGGGTTAACAATCCTTTCGTCCTTAGTCAATTTTGTTTAGGATGGCTAGTTATCCTGAAGGTTTTTCCAACATAGTACCCTAACTTCTACTGTAGGCCCTGTATTTCTGTTCAGTAGAACTTGGTGGTGTGGTGTGGCACTTCCAATGTCGTTCTGGGGCAACCATGTCCAGGCAAATTCAAGACTCCCGGTAGGCCTGTTGCTTCTGGAATAATGGGTGCTGCTATAAATCAAAGGTGGCATAGCCACTTTCTATAGCAGTGTTACCTGAATGATTTGCTGCTCTCCTTGCAGCACTCTGCCAGCATATGAACAGCTGGGGCCCTTAGTTGTCCTGCTGTGAGGACACAAGTGTCTCTATCCTACAGCTCCTGTGTAGCCATCATGCATCTGGAACACACATCTGTTTTGTTTTATTATGGGAATCCTGACTGATGACACATCTCTTATATTGGTCACTTCTGTGTTTGTCCCCAATGTGCTGTTCTTAAAGCTGCTGCTCTGTGCTAATCAGGGTGTGGCAGCTGATACTTGTGTTTGTCACAACTACTGTGTCCAGCTACTCTTAAAAATAATGCTACTACTTTTAAGACGTCTCCAGCACTTAATTACTTGGCTTGCAGGACACACAAACAAAGCCTTGTTAACTAGTACTTATTTATCGAAGCTTACTCTTTTATGGCTTTAGAACATCAGAGGAAGAACAGGAACTGAGAAATTCTTGCAATAAAGCAGGTGCTTTTTTTCCCCAATAGCAAATTAGATTTGCTGCATCAAAAAGCAGGAAGAATATAAAATACATGTTAATACTGTGTCATAAGACTCTATGCTGGAAGTGTTTACAACTTGTTCCTGCCAGAATTTACTGTTTATCTCTGTTTCTTTCTTAGCTTACATAGAGAGGAGATCAAAAGTCATCCTTCTACCTATAAGCAGATCTAAGGTATAGCTCTGCTTCCAGGTTGAAACTAAGCTGCATCAACATTAAAGAAACATCTTAGAAAGGTGTAAAGTCTTGTAACAAGAACAATAAAAACCACTTAATTTCATGTTGTTTGAGAAAGTGGGCTAATTTTTTTTTCCTTTGGAGACTGCTCTAGATAGCAGTCATGTAGGATGGGCTTACAAATAAGAACAGCTTGTTCAGGTAGTAGCTGCTTTGGGGAAACCTTTGGCACTTTTATTAATGGTACTGTTGTCACAAATACCTTCTATTTGTTCTAATACTCTGTTCCTACTCATATTTTAGACATCAGTGACATGGCTGGCTTACCAGTGTGTTGAAATGGCCCATTCTTCAGGCTTGCTGGGCAGGCTTTTAATCTGGTCTTTCAGCACTAGTGAGATGCTTTACCTGCATGCTACCATGATGCTGCCAGTGTCATGGATGGTGACTGTTTTTCCTGTCTACAGATCTGATTAGTTCCCTGGCACTTCATCTGTGGCAAGCAGGACAATGGCTGCTAGCAAGAGCAAGAACCAGAGTTCCTTGGCCCTCCATAAAGTAATTATGGTTGGCAGTGGAGGCGTGGGCAAATCTGCACTCACTCTTCAATTTATGTACGATGAGGTGAGTACCTTTGGTTCAGCTTCTCCAAAGCACCAATGGATACAGCTTACTCAACTTTTTTAGTGGGACAGGGGAACTAAATGTAAGAAAGATACCTGATGATCTGACTGGCAGGAGAAGGATGTAGGAGTCTAGGAAGGCTGCCCTCTGGGAACACCTTTGGCTAAGGGTGACAAAATTGATGCTTATCAGTGAAAGAACAGTCTTCAGAAGACATGCAGAATGTGAATGTGCTTGTCTGAGTGTACAGAGTCTGTTACCACTTGGCATTGAACTTTAACTTTGTTGTGGTTTCTTTTAGGCCAGTTAAGGTTGAAGTCAGAAGTAAGCATTCTAGCTCATTCTGAGCCAAACGATGAAGTAGATGTGTTCATAGGATTAATTTTTCCGTACTAGTGTATATAGGAAGCTAGACTAAACAATCCAGACTGTGAAGGAATACATGATCAGAAGCTGGTATTTACCTATAGGCTGTTCTTGCATACTATAGTGTTGTGAATATCTGAACGGGTGGTGTAGATGTTAGTGACAGCCAGCCAGCTTAATTATGCTGATGGCACAGCCTTTTGTTGTACTTGGAGATTGAGAGAAAGGGGGTGGAAAGTTAAGGAGCCTGTGTTGGATGTGTACTGTTAGCACAGAACTACAGGTTGCAGTGGCTTTGTGGGTCTAATCAATATTGAATGGACTGAAGTATGTATCTGTGCAATTATCAAGCAGGCTTTCCTGTTCAGCAACTGGATGCTGTCATCTACACCTGTTGAAGTTTCAGATAGCTGTACCTGAAGTACACTGAAATTCTTTTTCTTGAAGTGGGAGATCTAGATAATGCCAGTAGATTGCTGGTAGCTTATAATGTATCTTTGTCCCTTAAATTGTGCTGAAATTGCTGAACAGTGTTTCACATAGCAAGACAGTTTCTCTTGACTTGGCAGACTGGCTCTTTGATATATCAAAGTGCTTAAATAATGTGCTTTTTATAGTAAAAATATTGTTGGAACTTAGTTGACTGAATTATGAGAAGGTTTGGGGGAATTTAAATGTCACTGAAGTAAAAGAGAATGGATATGGACAAATATTGCTACCATTTGACAGTATTTCTAAACACTAATCCCTTATCTTCTTCAGTTTGTAGAAGATTATGAACCTACCAAGGCTGACAGCTATAGAAAGAAAGTAGTTCTGGATGGTGAAGAAGTTCAAATAGATATTCTGGACACAGCAGGACAGGAGGATTATGCAGCTATCAGAGATAACTATTTCCGCAGCGGGGAAGGGTTTCTTCTAGTCTTCTCAATAACAGAGCACGAATCCTTCACAGCAACAGCAGAGTTTCGGTAAGTAGTTTCTCTCCCAGGCAGGGGGAAATACCTGGTTCCTATGTTGCTCTGACAATTCTTCTTAAAAGCTACACCTCTTTATCCCTTGTCCATTACTATTGGTCAATAAAGGTGGCAACTCAACCATTTTGCTCTCAGTAACTGGGAACTTAAACCACATTATCCAGCCTCTGACTCTAGTTGTCTTCATGCTTTCAACTTATGAATACATTATGCGAGCAGCAACTTCAGGCAAGTAACAGATTCTTGGACTCCTAAAACATGTGTATTCAAGCCAATTTTCAGTCTTTGTGGATGTGAAGTTTAATTATCTTAGAGCAGTACTTCTGGAATTAAGTCTGCCTTTTGGCCAGGTTTCAGACACTGTATTGCTTACTGCTAGAAGCAGGTGCTCTAAGAAAAGGAAGGATTAGTCTCCACTCTCAGGTATGGATTGGTGCCAAACAAGGTTTGGCAGCCAAGCAGTGCTATTGTAGGCAGATGTATTCCTAGAAAGACGCACAGTAGTAGTAAATGCTTCCATTTTTGTTCTTGGGATTAGCAGTTCTAATGTAAAAAATCAGCACCAGACTGAGCACAGAAACTGCTTGTGCAGGGTAAAAGAAAAACAAGGGGGTTAATCCATTGTTCTGGCCTGAGAAGTCATGTAGCCAGGTTCTTCAGGGCAGGTGTTCTAACTCTTATTTGATAATAGCTGTTGCCTCAGTGTAGAATGCAGAGATTCCTTGGGACAACTGTATAACTTGAAGTAAAACTTGTGAAAACATAGCGAAAGTGTTAGAAGTTCCTTATGTTTGCCAGAGTAAAAGCTCTTTATCAGTCTGGCTTTTGTTCGCTTTGCTTCAGTGGTACAAGGTTAACAGATGCTAATTGGTAATGCAAGTGCTGGCTAGACACCTATTTCTAGAGTTTTCTTAAAGTTATGGCAAACTCCCCTCACACTTCAGGACTTTGGTCCAGGTTCTTAATGTATTATACTGTTGCAACAGTAGTAGGAGATTGCATAATCTTTCAAGAGGTATTAAAAAATATTGTTCGTTTGTCGCACAATACTTCTGTGACTTCACTAGACTTCAGGAGGCTGACAGTCACAGCACACACAGGCAGAGCTGTTCTGCTCAGTTTACTCAAACTGGAGCACTTAAAGGAGCTAAACTGTTGCAGGCCTGCAAAATTGACTAGTTGGACTCTTCCTAGTATAAGACAGAGGGAAAAAGTCAGATGCCATTCAAAAAACAGGAAGAAAATGAGACATTTGGAAGTACGCAGCCTGAGTTTTGGCTTGTATGCTTAAGTGAAATATAAGGTTAAACTCAAGGCTTTGGATGAAAAGAAGTAGGAGTGTTTATCTTTGCAGTTTAGTATTTTTTTCTCAGACTTCTGTAACTAGGTTGACTGTGTGCTGGTGCACAACGCAACAATGAAAAAACAATGCTAGCCCTAAAGACAAAAAAGAAGGACCTAAAAGTTTTAAGATGGAGAATCTTGTACTCTTCAGCGGGTCAGCAGTAAACAGTGAAATTACTTAAACTGAGTATTTAGTTAGGCTGACATGTAAGAACTAGCTCCTAGGAAAACTCCTCCCCAGGAAGGAGGGGAAGAATGTGTAGTATAAGTCACTAGTATCACAGGCTAAAATACAGATTGCTATTAGTGATCCTGTAACTTCCGGAATTCTTAAACTATGAAAAAGTTGAATACTGAATGAGCCATGGGCTTGTCTTTAAACCCTAGCTTTCCTGCTGATGCTGTGCATTCACTGTTTTCTTTAAGTGCCTCTGTAATCTGAAAATGTGTGAAGGTGCAGTTGAATGCAACAGCAGAATGTCTGCTTCACTGTTAACACAATTTTAGATTCTTGTGTACTCTACATACATTCAGTTATTTTGTGGATTGAAAGTGCAAGCATCCAAAGAAGTGTGGTAGCTCAGTGGAATGAGGGGTTGTAGCACCATGGTCATGCCCAGTTTAGCTCTTGTTCGTAATCAAATGAAGCAAACTAAAAATAGGACTGGTACAGTCTGCTGATGGACAGCAGCATGTGTCAGTCTGGTTTCAACCAATGTTTTACTCTAAGAATAACACAGACTTTGAGACTGACCTGTAGCATCACTGTCTCCTTTCCCAGATGCTGATAGGGTCTTTTAGAATGACAAAGGATAGCTAGGTTAATGCTGATGGTTCAAATATTTTCTTGGAGTCTTTGAAGGAGGAAGGTGGCTAGTACTTTAGTTCAGTACTGTTTAGTAACTCTCATCTGTGTAAAGTTTAGTTAGGCATTAAGAATCACGTCTGCCAGGTACTTACGCTGTTTCGCCTTGGCGAAGCCTTGATGTTGCTCAGACCTGCATTGAGGTGGGATGTAGACTGGAAGTCGAAGGTCATGACTAAATGCCCAGGTGCAACTTGGTGAATGTGGCACTTATTCACATCTGAATGAGGGAAAAATACTCCCGTTTTGGGTTGCTGTTCTGCCATACAGGTAGTCTTTATTAGAGCTTGGATAGTAAACTTCTAACTGATAGGTAGAAGTGCCTTCTTGGAAGTGTGAGCCTTTTATTAGTATGAAGCCCATAGCATTAGTATGTGAAACTTGAAATAATTTTAAAGTGTGTTCACCTATTGGGAAATGTACTGTTGTAAACACTAGTAATGTGCAGACCACTTGATCCACTCCTGATAGGGGTGAGGTTTTTGTTGTTTTTATTAACATGGATACTTTTATTTTGAATACTTGATGCATTAGGGAACAGATCCTGCGTGTGAAGGCTGAAGAGGATAAAATACCTTTACTGGTAGTGGGAAACAAATCTGACTTGGAAGAGCGCAGACAAGTGCCTGTAGAAGAGGCTAGAAGTAAAGCAGAGGAGTGGGGTGTGCAGTACGTAGAAACCTCTGCCAAAACTAGAGCAAATGTAGATAAGGTAAGACAAATGACATCTGCTCAATTAGATCGTTACTGTTTGTTTAGTGGCTAAGTGACTGTCCTGGTTTTGGCTGGGATAGAGTTAATTTTCTTCCTAGTAGTGGGTATAGTGCTGTGATTTGGATTTGGATGAGAATAATGTTGATAACACACTGTTTTGGTTGTTGCTAGGCAATGCTTACACTAAATCAAGGGCTTTCCAGATTCCCGTATTGCCCTGCCAGTGAGGAGGTTGGGGGTGCATAAGAAGCTGGGAGGGGATACAGCCAGGACAGCTGACCCCAACTGGCCAAAGGGATATTCTATACCCTATGACATCATGTAGTAAAGGGAAAGCTGGCTGGGGGACTGCTGCTTGGGGAAAGACTGGGTGTTGGTGGGTTGGTGGTAAGCAGTTGTTTTGCATTTATATCACCTGTCTTGGGTTTTATTTCTCTTTGTTTATTTTCCTTTTATTACAATTTTATTATTATTATTTTATTGCAATTATTAACTGTGTTTATCTCACCCCTCAAGTTTTCTCACTCTGATTCCCTCCCTCACCCCATGGGGGGAGGGGGAGGGGGCGGGGTGAGCAAGCAGCAGTGTGGTGCTCAATTGCTGTCTGCGGTTAAACCATGACAGCAACTACTTCTTGACTTTTGCTGCGAAAAAAGCAAATCCACAGTTGGGCTTCTGAAAGCCTAGATTATCAACAATGAATGAACCTACTGGAATGTGTGTACCTAAGCAAATATCTAGCTTAGAGAAGCCAGAGATCCAGTATAAATTAATGCTATTGTTGTGTTTTAAATGTACCTGAACAATAGCTTTCCAATAGTACCTTAGGTAGATGGGTCTAAGGATTCCCTGAAGTATGTTAATTTCGTTTATAGGCTGTGTCCTATTATTATAAAAGCAATAAATAGTAAGCTATAGACACTTATAAATTGTTCCCCTTTCCCTATAAAGCTACATATGTGTGTGCTTAATGTTAAAGACTTAATTCTTGGTTTCTGCCAAGACTACTTTGAATTGTGAGAAGAAGAATTCTTGCTGTGTTCCTGTCTTGCTTTGACTTGTCCATGCTGGTCTAGGACAGTCATTCTCAGCATGTTTCTCCTGCTGGTTTCTTGCATAAACAGCGGTGGTGGTGGGTTATTCCAGAAGAGACACAAGTTATGACTATGGAGTGTTTGCCCAGTAGGGAAAAATCAGTTTCAAGCCTCCCCTTCCTTCTGTGTGTAGTGGGATTTCTTCCAGAGGGTGCCTCTTTGCTTTACCAATCCACTGAAGATGGTCTGAAATTACCGTTGGGTCCCCTAAGGATGCCAAAGGTGTGGCTTGGTAATTTGCATTTGTTTAAAGATTACAAATTGTAAGCAGCTTTCTCTTTGGACAAAGAACACTTGCAGCTAGCTGTACTCAAGTTCTTATAGACAGCTTTCTTTTCTTCTAGTCTGTATTTACTAATGGAAATGCTGTTGGTGCATAAGTTACCTAGTAGGAACTCTATTTCTCTCATTCTTGATTAAAACAGTGTATAGGAAACTCTTGAGTTGAGACCTTTTGGCTATAAAGGAGATAGAATGGTTCTTTACCAAATTTAAATTATGCTGACTTGTAGAATCTCACTAGAAAGACTGTCAGATGCACAAACTGGGTGAGGTAGTAAAACATGAATACCCAGACTTGCTTTTGCCTGAGTGGTCTCACATAACTAGAAAATGCCCAGCCTGTTTTATACTTAGACTAGCTTTCTGATCAGTTGGGATTAACAGCAATGTAGCTGTGTCTGGAGTCTACTAGCATGGTGCTCTAGACTTAAGTTAAAGGTCTTCTCCAGCTAGCTCATGTGACATACTGGTTATCCTTTACAGAAGCACTGGTTTGTGTATGTTAAGACAATTATCAGCTGTTGTAGTGATTGTGCTGCAGCAGAATAAAAACAAACACCTTAAGGTGTTTTGAATGATAAAACTATTCTATTTCTGATCAGTAGCATGGTCTTGTTTCCAAGTATCAAAGCCCTGTGTAGTTCCCCATTTAAAAAAAACAAAACCAAAACTAACTCTATAGAGTGGCACTAAGTTCTTGTTCTGTAATCCTAAAAATCATTTTTCCTAATAACACTCTATAGTAAAATAACTGCATCTTAAGTGGCATATACCTAGACATCAGATGTACAGAGTGAAATCAACTAGAATTTTGAAGAAAAGATCAGAGTAACAACTTTCTCTGACTCTTTCTTATAACATTGTCAGAGAATTTTCTGTGCCTGACACTGTCACTTGAATTACTGCAGCTTTTTAATTATAAAACAGGCAGAATACTACCCAGTAGAATGTGCTTTGTAATTACATGGAAAGGACTGGACTAAATGCTTTGCATAGTTAGCAAGAGTGATTTCTCTGGAAATGTTTGCTAGGCACAGACAAATGTTCTCATGAACCCGAATGCTACTCTTGTGCAAGACTGATCTGCAATAAAAAGGTCTTAAAATGGGGCTGTTGAATGATTTAGTAGCCAGGTAAGATTCTTACTTGCCACCACTTGACATGTTACGTAATTCTGATGTTGAACTTGTCATTGGTATCTCTGTCTATACTCACTTCTGCTGTATAGGTACAGTGTGGTGCTACATCTTTATTTGCTGCTGAATACAGTAGTTTCTATTTGCTTTGTGGTGGCAGATCTTGTTTAATGTTTCTCTATTTTTCCCTTCTAGGTATTCTTTGATTTAATGAGAGAAATCAGAGCAAAGAAAATGTCAGAAAACAAAGACAAGAATGGCAAGAAAAGTGGCAAGAACAAGAAAAGCTTTAAAGAAAGATGTTGCTTACTGTGATGTTTGGGAACTGTAAATATCTATCTACAGGTGGCATGAATAAGTTACCACTAAGGATATAGGGCTGGATTCATGAAAGGAAGTCTGTATTGACTCCCTTATCTTTTGCTTTGCATATCACGCCTTCAAAATGTGAAAACAGAACTCTGAAACCATTTCTAGTATCCAACCTATGCCTACTTAAACTGAAATGGGCTCTGTCTTCCCAGTGTCTTTCAAAACTAGAAACAGTTTCAGAACTACGATCCTTCTTGGTTATACAAAGTACTTTCATATTAACTTCCTAGTTTACTCTAATGTTTCTCTGAATATTTCTCTTGAACCTCTACTGGCCTTAACAAGCACAGCTGTTCAGGTTCAAACACTTTTCCACTGTTGCTGCCCTCCTTGATGTTGCAAACTGCAGAAAAGCTAGGTGACATCTGGTAAAGGGTTTGAGTCTCCATCTTCTGTTTAGTTGTCACTGATATTTCTTACACTGAAATCTGCTGGCTTCCTCCCCACACTCCATGTAAGAAATAGCAACTGACACTTGAGAGTCAACTCAAAACAAACTTTCTTCCATGTTCTGTTTAGTCAATACAGCATTCATGAATCAAGCCTATGGACTCAATTCAGACTTATTTAGGCAATGCAAAAATTGATATTTAAATACTGGCTAGATGCATTCCCCGCTGGTCTGTCTTCTCATCCTTAAATTAGTGGTATGGGTGAGAAAATGACTGTAAGCCTTTCTTCAAAATGAGTAATATTGTCACCATCTCCTTGAAATGCTGTCCTGGGTTTCTTCCATGTATTGTGGCTAGACTCAATTACACTCATTCTACATCCATCACCTTTCCCCTCCCTGGTACTGGAATAGTGAAAATTAAAGTGTTGATTTCATCAGGTTTGTTTATATTGGAACACTTGTGATCATGTTGGAAAAGTGGCAACATCTGCATCTGTCTCTTGCTGAAGATGAAAACTTTGAGTAAGGATGGGTCACATCACACAATCATGACTTGGAATGGGTGAGGCATACATGCTACCTCTCAGTGATTAGCTGGCCAGTGAGTTGTATGATGTCAAAAAGCAAAGTGAAGCAGTTGCCATATATGTTACTCACTGTTAATTTTGTATGTACTGTTTCTGATGCACAGCAACCTAGCACATGGAGATGCATGTTGAGTTTAGTTGTCAGTTACGCAATGGTGGTCACATATTGATTGACAAAAACCAGCATAGAAATGGAAGAAAAGTCAGTACCTAGCAGCTCCTCTTGTCAGCTGACTGAACTGAGCTTTCTGATGCAGTTTAAGTGCAGTTGCCAAAAAAATATGTCACTGTTGTGGAAAGTAACTGTCTCTTCTGATTGCAGAGTGTCTCTGAATATAGTTATCTTCTGTTTTGAAGCAGCAGAGAGACTTAAAGTAGTGACTGTATGTTGCTTGTTAACTGGATGCTTAAAACACAGTTACTTGGTAAAAGGAATACGCTATATGGTTGTTCAATGAAGCACACAGCAGCACTAAATTAACAAATGCTGTTTCTTTTTGAGGTGAAAGAGTAGTGAATACTGTTTAGTACTTAGTATTGTAAGTTGAGGTTGAAAAATATTTTTTAACATGTACTAGATTGCTCTTGTGCATTCCACCTCTGAACTTTGAAAAAAGATGTGTTAGATATCAGAACCTCTGTTGGTCTGAGGTTTCACAGGGACTCATTGTCTTCCATAACTAGTTCAACTTGTCAGACAACTCATTGGATTGGGGAAACTGTACTAAATAAAAGGTGCTGTAATCTTTGTTCTTGTCAAGTTTAAATTCCTTCTTTTGTTAATGTTATCTTGTATGTGCAGAAAGAATGGTTAACCAATTTTGGAAATACTTATCTTTGAACAGTGTAATTAATTGGTATTAAAAGCCAACTTGACAACACAGTTTTGATGCAGAGGCTGGGAGCCTGCTGGCTTATAGAACTTGTCACTTGGGCTGTACCACCTGTATCTAAAGCCTAAGCAACGGGACACTTGGAGCTGAAACACTTCTAACAAAGTTTCCTCTTGAACTTCCATGGATAAAGTCCATTTTTGAGTATACATTGTGCATACAGCAAATGAATGTCTGCTTCTGGAGGAAAGCAACTCAAGTTAGTTTTTAGTTGAGACCTAAAGGTTAAGTCCTTAATTAACCTAAAGGATAAACAACAGTTGAGTTAGCATTACAAGCTTATCTAGGTCAAGCCCCTCGAGGCGGATTGTAAAATGTGTCTAACAAAACTGAATAAGCTTTCCTTGCTATATGAATAATGAACTCAGCAAAGCTCACAATGAGCAGCTCAGCTGTATTGGCTCAAGAGACTTGCATGTCTTGACCTTTGATCTCTTTAGTCTTAAAGTACCTGACAGTATTTGATAGGACAGATGAATTTCTACTCAACAGTGAGTCTCCAACTGGTATTCTTACAGTCTGTGTGCTGTTCTCACTCAGGTTATTTTAACTGATAAAGCTCCATCACTAAAGTGGACTTTCTTGGAAGGTGCTTACTGCTTCATGGCTTGCTCCTGCATCTCTTCAGTGTTCTATGCTTGTCACCTTTTCCAGAAAGACTAGGCCTGGAGACTAAATACAGCAGCTTTTCTGTACACGTGACAAACTTCAGTTTAACTTTCCAGTTACAGCTGAAAACACAATAAACAAGGCAGCTACCTTGGCTACTTCGTAACAGTGGGCAACAAGCATTCTCCCTTGTACCAGGAAGGCAATAAAACTGCTCCCCTGGACTGGAGTCCCGTTGCCTCCACCTCATATGGTGGAAGTGCCTGAATGCATGCCCTTCTAAATAGGGGCAATACAATTTGAGGGTCCTTGAATGACTTCCAGGTGTGCTCCACTAGACATCAATGGACACTAGCATCAGGTGGGTTGACTAGGGTGCATAAAAAATGGCACAGACAAATGCTTGCTTTGGACTTGAGAGTTTCCTGTGAGCAAAGAGAGCTTTGGTTCTAATCTAAATGAGTACTTGGAGATCAGGTACATCAAACAAGGAGGACTTTGGCAAGGGGGGATGGTGGTGTGGCTGCCTGCTAGCCATGCTGTGGAGCTGAGGCAACTGAAAGCTGTATTGGAGTTGTGATATATTCTAGCAGCCTTTGCATGTGAAGTAATTAAAGACCAAGACTTCTCTTCATCTATATAATGTGCTCTTAAATCTTTCTGGAGCATGGCTGTAGGCAAGTAACTGGATATTTGAAGCTGGAGGTCATGTAAGACTTGACTATGCACTTGCACTTAAGCATTCAAATATTATTCTTGTGTAATGGCTTAACATAGCCAGGGAGCTGTTTACTACTATATGCAATCTTCCATATGTGGCTTAGCTGTGGGTATTCAAGTGCTCCTCTCTTCCTTCTGGTTTGAGCAAGCATGTATGAGACTACACTCCATTATAACAGGGGCGAAGTCATATGAAATTCCACTTCAAAGAGCAGGTTAAAATCCAGGAGTGCAAGGGTAGACTTGACTTTTTTTTTTTCTGAGGAGTATCTCTCCAGATGGGAGTACAGATGCAGCATGAAGTGCATCTTCAATGACTTGTGCCATATGTGTTCTATACAGATTAATATGCCTTTACTGCAATATCTAGGTGAACACTTGGCTCGATGGAGAGAAAGGTGTATGCATACATTTACTGGGCATTAAACTTCAGTAAGATGTTAATAGGATTCAACTGGAACTTCAAATGGCTAGCTGGCTAATATAATGCTTAAGAATACTTTAGGTCTAAGGCACAAAGCTACAATCTGGAATGTAGTAAGAGGCGTGTGAGGGGGGGAAATGCATCTAACTAAATGCTCACCAAGATTATTTTTTTTTTTAAAAGCTTTATGAAATGTTAACCCAGTACTTGGGGCTGACAGGTCTATCAATTCTTGCTCAAAAAGAAGATAGTGTTTATCAATTCAACTTGGAGCTTATGTAGACAGAAGCCTTCTCTAATTGCTATAAGCATATGTTGCAATGTTCACCTCCTGTTGACTTTATAGTTGGGAGAAGGAGGGAAGAGGAACAAAAAAAGCTATGATTTTCACCGTAATCTCCACACTTCGTGGGAATGGCAGGTGTTCCTCTTGGGAGGGGAAGGTGTTATCTCTAACACCAAGAGAGAGGTTTAGCATAGAGGAAGTGATTGTGACTGCAAGATTTAATAAAACTGCCTCTAAACTATGTATGTTATATTGTACAATGTAAATTCTTGGGTTTTTTCTTACATAGCTTCAGAACATTGTCTTAACTTGCACAAACATTTTTAATGTTTATAAAAACTGGTCATTTTTCATGAGCATGCTAATACAACTGATTTGTATTACTGTTGATAATAAAAAAACAGGTATAATATTTGTTTGTTATTGATTTTTACAGCATTCTAAAAACATGTCTAGTCCCCAAATTCTTGAACCAGGCAACTGTTGACTTTCAGTGTCTGGAACTAACCTTTGTTTGTATCAAATCTGTAGCATGATTATATTACAGACTGTGGGAGGAGGAGGTGACTGAGGACCCCGTCATCAGTTTTCTTGAAATGGTCTGCATATATTTCAGGACTAAACTGGTACAGTAGTTTGAATTGTTCATAGTTAATTTTCCACAACCTAATTGGTAAGATGGCTTCTATCAACTGTGTAAATGACAGAGTTGCTTTCCTCTTTCTTAAGTCTTGTGACTCAACTAATGGAATAACCAACACTGTAGAAATACTGATCTTTAGTCTTCTGAGTGTGCCAAACTCTCCATTTTCTGTGATGATTTGCAATGAACAAACTGTGATAGAGAAGCTGAGATGCCTGAGGCAGGATGGTTCAGGACAGACTTGCTGCACTGTTATGGCACTTAATTTGGAGTAGCCTAAAAATGGGATTCACAGTAAACTTTGGGTGCAGTTTCTGCTGCCACTGCTGTACAAGTTGGAAGTGGAACATCCCCTTGTTGATGACTTCTGTCCAAGCATTGCAGCAACTTACATAATCTTGTTTACATGGTGCTTGCCTGATGTTTGCCCTGTGTTTCAGATTGTCGCGATGGTTTACATAGCTCTCCTTTCCAGTGAAGTAATTTTTTAAATATTCTGCAGCAGAGAAAGGGTAGCATGAAAAAAGCATTGTGTAGGAGGCAGAACAGGGTTCTGACCACAGGTCGTACATAGCTGTACCCAAAGCCCAGAATGGCACCTTTTTTTCTTATACTCTGTGGATGCTTGTGAGGAACAGGCCTGCCTTAAGTTGCAGTAGTTTGAAAGTGGAGAATGATTGCACGTACATAGCTTGGCTTTTACCTTGGTACTTGCCTGTGTTCTGCCCCGACCAGAACACTTAACTAGTGTGGTTTCTTTTGTGTGCTAAAGGCTCTGTGGGTTCCTGGGATGGTACAGGCACCTCTTCCTCAGAACTGTTGGCTCCATCTTGTGGCTTTAAGAGTTAGAAGCTCTACCATGGAGAGGGGCTGCTCAACGTGCTCAGACGAGCATACAAGTAGCTGCTGTTAATCTCCTACCTAGATTTTTCAGATTTCGTTGCTCTGCTGGATGATCGTCTCAGGCAGCAGGAGACTTTGTTCTAAATAAAAATTCTCCTTTTGCGTGCGAATGCTAGTGTTAATTCTTAAACATTCGAGTGTGCAGCAGAATTTCTCACGAGAATGGTGGCTTTACGATTTCTATGGCATTAAAGCAGTTTGCATTGCAAGTGTAAGTTTGTTCTGCTCACTGAGCACAGATTTGCATGCCAGAAAGAATACTTATTGTTCCATGGCACTGTGCACAAAACATTTTGTTTCTAAGGGTGACTAAAGATCCTGGTTTTTCTTTGCAATATAAAGCTTTAATTAAGGGGGGGGGGGATATCCTATTTAAAAATCTTTTTTTTTTTTTCTCTGCTCCTCAGTCTTTCCTCCCTCTAAACTACAAACTACTTAATGTCTATTGTGTGAATAGGAGGGAAATACCAACAAATGACCCCTAAGGCTTGTAACTCCAAAGGAGTTGGAGGTAAAATGCTGAGATGAGACTGGAACCATATGCTCTACTGTTGCCTTCCTGATAAAGTTGATTAATCTCTAGAGTTTACAGTAAGTTCCCTTCAATGGGCTTTGTTACTTGGCTTTGAGGCAGAATCATGTTTTTGATATAATCAGAGTTTATAGAGTTTGTTTTTAAAGTCTAGTTTTCAGGATATCAGAGGCTTTATGCATGTTGGCATCATAGGCCAAATACCAGAATTCAAGGACAAACTTGTGCATACATGTAGCATTGAGAGACAAGGAAAGCTACTCCCTACTGTTTAATAGTGCTCTGTTTTGGTTTTAAAAGGAAAACACAATAAACTGAACTTGCTGTTTGGATGAGTGTTTCTCAACCTGTGGTCTGTAAGAGTGCTGTGTAGCATGATTACTCTCCCCACAAAATGATGGCGTTCTACTTCTATAGGTGTAAACAAGGAAAACAACTGTGGATTGGGGGAAGGAGTAATTATCTAAAAAATAGCCAAGTTCTTTCTTGCTTATAAATGAAAACAATCATGGCAACATTGCCCAAGATAGCCTCCAGTTTCACTCCTTAAAATTTGTCTGGCTCTGCAATTTTAGAAGAGCTGATGAGAACCTAAGAGATGGTCCTGGTCAGACACAGACCTCCTGACAGAAGGGACCTTGCCCAGAGTGATAGGACTCAGAAATCAGAAGTTAAAACTTTTGTTTCCTGCTTGGGAGGTGGAGCTGTGAAAACCAAAACCTACTAGGTTACTGAACAAATGCCTGTGAGGTGGGTTAGGTGTTTGGTTTCAGATATAGCTATTCTTCCAGTTAGTACCCTAGTCCTGGCTGTGGAAGAACCTCTTTCACTCTGGGGTCTGTTTTCATTTCTTTGTAGGCCTGCTTGGTTCTCTGTCCTTGGCTGTTCATCTTTACTCCTAGGGTTTCAAATCTTCCTAGTTCTACTTGGGTTCAGACAGCTTAACTAAACATGACCCCTTCTTTGCTTTCGCTCCTGGTGACTGTACTCCAATTAAGTGCTGAGCAGTGCCACCAGATGACAGGCACTTGCATCCCCAACTATGGTTCCAGCTCTGAAGCCTGCAAGACAATGGAGAGTGAATCAGGCTATGGGGAAGAACAACTACCCACAGAAGGATTATGAGCACTAGGAGAGTTAGACACCTTGGACTTTGTTAATGAGAGCTGCTTCCTACCTGAGGAACAGCAGCAGAGCAAGTGATTCACCTATTCCTGCAGCCAGCTTAGAGCTTTCTAATGTGGTACCTTGAGTAAATCCATTTGAGTGATGACGGCAGTGCAGCAAGCAGTTGTGGAGCAGAGGGTAACACTGTGCCTGTTTGAGTTGTTTTGATTTGCCTTTCCCCCCCTCCCCTCCCTGAACAATATGGAGGGAGGAGGGCAGGCAGAGCTTCTCCTGCGTGGGAATAAAGGCCACATTGGCAGCTTTGCCTCAGGAGCTTGAAAACCATAAGTCAGGCCTCCAAAACTACATTTGGTTTAGAAATAATGAGATGCTTTAGAAAATGAACTTGGAGTTCTCTTTCACAGTCTTTTTGTTTCCAAGCCTTTTGAGTGCACTTGCTTCATGTTTGCAAGCTTTCTTCAACAGTGATGGTAGAAGTATTTTTTTTCAATGAAAACAAAGATGTTCTTATGCTTACTGATTCCAGTACCTGGGGCATAAATTTTCAAATATTGTGGCATTTGGAGAGGAGCGGAGGCAGGACACACAAAACACTCAACTTTAAGCCCCATTTCTGCTGGATCACCATCCTCTGCAGTAGGAATCTGAAGGATTGCAAAAGCTGAAGCATAAGGACCCCCTGTTGGTGGTCCCAGTGTCTGCCTTGGCAGCTTGCCAGGAGCCCAAGGGATGCACTTAATTTTCTTTATTCATTAGCATATTTTTAATCAAACCCATCAAACCACAATGTTTCCACATGTCTCTCCCATGGCAGATGAACAAAAATAGGTCAGTGCTCAAATGTACCTTTAACACACTGTACTTCTGCAGTTCACTCCTAGTTGCAGCTGGAGGACAGCAAATGACCCGTCCTCTGCATCTGGTGAAAACTTGTGATGAAGACTACTTCACTTCTCTCCTAAAAGAGAAAAGTATGGGGAGTTGGTCATGATACAGACTGCTTTCCATCTGCTGCTCAGTCAGAGGGATGGAAAAACTGCATCTGAATCCTCTCCAACTTAGCTTCAAGTTTACAGTATTTGTTTAATGTTAATTTTTTAGTGAATAATCAAGCAGGTGCAATGTCCAGGGCTGAATTCCCTGGCCCTAATGAAGTTTCACGACTGCTTACACCTAGTTTAATAATAGGCTTTTTACATTCTTGTCACCTGTAACCTACCTTCATATACCTCATGCTGCCAACCCATCTCTAGCCAGGCAAGGAAAATGTTGCAGTGTTGAGATCATGTTCACACTTGCAGCTGAGACGTGTCTTGCCTTGTTTCTTATCTCTGAATTGTTCATAACAAGACCTAAGTAAAAAATTACTCTTCATGTTTTTTACATGAGCTTTCAAAGTTGGTTACAGTGTTCTGGGTGGGGTGAATATTGCATCAACACCAAGTTAAAACTTATCTTTTGTTCTTTTTTTGGAAAGAAACGGGGATATAGGTTCCAGGGGAACAGTCTTCCCCATGAGACAAAAATCAAGTAAAGTCCAAGGTATGAAATAGGTTGGGAGCATTTGAAATGCGAGTCTATGACAAAGGGATGCATGCTTTACTTTCTCTTCCTAAAAAAAAAACCAAACCCAAAACCTAGGCATTTGAGTTAAACAAGTTGATGAAGACCTATCCTGAACATAGAAATTGGAATGGGCTCACAGCCTGTTCCTAGCTGTGGAAAAGCTAAGGAAGCAAAAGGTGAAAAGCTCTGCAGCATCCAGGCCAGTTTCCAAGCAGCTCCACCTCTCCTGGTAACCCTTTCCTGCTGACAACGCCGTCACCCCAGACAGGCTGCAGCAAGTGATGCATGCACGGAGCAACCCCTGCTTCCCTCTGCTGCTGGCAGATTCTCCCTTTTAGTCGTCACGGGCTCCTTTGCGGTTCCTCTTGTTTTGAGAGCTAACCCAAGGGATGAGGGAAGGAAAGATGTCTTAGCAAGATTGTTAATTTTGGTTAAAGGTGCTAGGCATTTCCTTCCAGGAAGGCCTTTTGTAGGTACTTTTGTGTCAGAAGCCCAAAACCAGAATATAACCTCTAAAGCCTGGAAATCCATAGCGAGAAGATGAAGTCTTCTCTGCTGTGTACTGTGTGGTCTCTGCTAAATAGCAAAACATCCCAACCATGAGGATGGGGACCTGTTTACTTTTTCCTTGTTGCATGCCTGTAATAGTTCACAGCAGCAGTTTTGTTATAGGTGAATACTCTGCTTCTATCCATTTACTTTTCTATTCATTCAGCTTTTCCACTTCTGCTGTAAGAAGAGTGTCCATTGATTGCTGTCAATCACTTGTTTACTTTCAAGTGTTAATACATACAGTTAAGTGTTTGCATTGTCTAAATCCACCTTTACTTACACTTATATTCTTTTATTGTTCTTTAACAGCTACTATTAAATTCAGCCCTGTTACCTAGACAGGTTCTTGTGCCTTCTCACTTAGAGAGGGGGACGAGTCACTTGGCAAACTTAACTCATGATCTCTCTGCTTTCCCGTAATGCCCACTCTTTGGGCAGACCTGGATCTGTGCGGCACTTATTGCACAGTGGTTTGGACTCTGGAGGAGCTCCATCTGCTATTGCTTTGTGGACTGCTAGCATGGCAACGGCAGTGATGTTCCAGTTTGGGGGAAGCAGACTTACAAAATGTCTCGGGCATCACCATGGAGTGTTGCGACGCCTGTTCTCGGCAGCCACCGCCAACTCCAGATCTTTGCCTTTTATAGTGAAGCTTCCTGTGCTGTGCACCACCCCAAATGGCAGCCACAGAACCAAGAGACTGCTTTGCTGCCTGAGCAAGCAATGGGGAACACAACCTCTAAAATCTGCCTTGCCTGGGGCCTGAGGATCCCTTGGGCTTCACAGTTTAGGCTCTCTTGGCTTTCTTCCAGGAACGGAGCGTGGGTCCATTCTTGCAAGGGAAAGGCAGGGTGGTTGGCAGCACAGTGGTGTTTTGTGTACACTAGGCTTGGCGCTCAAAAGGCCAATGCCAAACATGGGGAATTTCACGTGGCTCAATTCCTTTCTGCCCCAGGGAGTGTGTCTGTCTCCTCTCCCAGCAGAGTGCACTCACCAGGGGATGCTCTGTGCCAGGGAGGGGACTGCCTCTGTCCCCTTACAGCTGGTCTCATGTGAATGGGGTAGTTCCAGATGTTTTGGCTAGCAGGGTGGGAAGCAGGGAAGCCTCGCCTTGTGCCCCTTTGGACTGTCTACCTGGAGAGCTGTGGGATCATGTTCCTTTCGGTCACTCGCTAACTCAACTGGAGACTTGGAGAGTGTTCCTGTCCCAGCATTGCCCCATAACCTGCTCCTTCTGAGAAGACCTGACCTGCCTCTCGTGTTCCCCAGGACTTCTGTCAGGCAGGGAAGCGGACTGAGCCCAGCTCTTCTCTCATAAACCGTTGGACTATTGACTAAATTAAGGTATGAATAAAAATAGCCTACGCCCATCCCCTCCACCCACCTTGAGCTCTTTTAGAAAAAGGGAAGAAAAAAATTATATTTATTGCTGCATTTTTGGACACCTGATCTGGAAGGTGGGCAGACTGAAAACACCTGCTGCACTGAGTCCTTAGGGAAGAAAGTCAGAGATGCTCATCTAGTCATTGTGAGGGACCAAAGACTGAGATGGATGCTGCTGGCTTTACAAGGCTCAGAGGCTTTTGGCTTGCCACTAAAGCCAGTGACAGGCGCCTGGGCATCTTGAATCTATCATTGTGGAAGTCACGACCACATCAGATGCCCGAGGTTTCTTCGCATTTTGCTATAAGTGATTTAAAATATATAAAGTCAATTAACAGGAGGAGGAATTCAGCATCAGTTAAAACCACAGATTTCACAGTTTTGAAGTTACACTAGCAGAAGTTGAATAAGCAAAGCAGCATCTTCTGTCTCCTTGAGCTTTTTCCTGACTTGCGAGCACAATGTGGTTTGTATTGGGAGTGACAGGGAATGGACGTACAACAAACACTTCCCCAAACTGGAAACTGTGTGCGACAGCCTCCTTTCTCAGGAGATTTGTCCAGGTAGTTCATCACACTGTGGTCAATTTACTTTGTGGCCATCCAGGAAATACAGGTAAATAGCATTTAATCATACAGGTGATATTAAACAAAATATCCCTTTCCATTGTGACTGCAAAGCATTGGCATCTCTTGTGTCCATTTTGTGGTAGAAGAAACGCTCTGACCCAAGGAACACCTAAGAAAATGAAGCAAGAGTCCTTAGAAATGCAGTATGAGCCATCATACCTAATGCTCGCTTTTTATGTCATGATGAGACTGTCTTTTCCCCTGCCTCTAATGCAAGGGTACTGTAGTGCCTTAATAATTGATTATCTTAAATTTCCCCTAACCCTGACATCTGGAAAGAGCTGTGGCTGTACAAAATACCATCTATTGCTAATTCTTTATACAGCCCTAGCACCTCTCACCCAGAAGGACCAGACCCGTTGAACCCTGGACCATGACTACCTTCCCATTCTCCCCCAAAGGCTGCAGTAAATGAGGTCGTCTTGGAGAAGTCCAGCTGCATGATAGCAGCTGCTGCCTTATGCTCCCCTAAAGGGAAACTGGGGCCTGTTTTGGGGTGTGAGAAGACCAACTGGCCACAAGCTTTGCGTTTTCTCTGTCTCAGTGCCCTTCGCTGCTCTTGGAGAGGTGGCCCTGGAGAAGAGGGTCCCAAGGGATGCGCAGCAGCCAAATACAGCCTCTGCTGGAGGAAAAATTTGTGCATGATTCAGAGCAGGTACCACTTTACTAGAGGTTATTGCAAAGAGGAGCTGTGGAGAATAAAACAGCTAATTGGGTCTGCATCGGGATGCTTTAGTACCCACGCCAAAATTTGGCCAAGGAAATGAAGCTCACACCTTTTGACTGTTGGACACATATAAACCAATATTTCCAAGGGATCTTTCACAATCAACATTGGTGAGGATTTATCATGAATAACATCCAAACCTGAATGCACCTGGTTCCAGTATGGGATTGTTGGTGATTGTTTCTTTGTTTTGTTGGTTGTTTTGTTTTTTTTTTAATATTCCATTTTCAGCTGGAAATTACTGATGTGACCAAAGTCCGATTCCCTTCAGCAGTTTCTCCCTTCCTCCCCCCACCTTTTCGCACTCCCTGAGGTCTGACCATCTGGAAATCCTCCTCCACCTCTTCATCATGTGTGAATTTCCACCTAGGGCTGAAAGTGTCACTGTACTAAAGTGTGATGCATTAACACATTGAAGCAGAAAGCAGAGGGGAGTTGGGGATTATAACACTTCATGACCCACTCTGCAGTTGCTCTATGATTTAATCATCTTTATCAGCTTGTATCCTTTTCTTTGTATCCCTGTATTTTCCCTGTATCCTTTATTAAAATATTCCCATAATTAAAAAAAAAAAAACAAACAACAAACCGAACAACCAACCACCCTCTACACAAACAAGTAAAGTGCAAGTACCTTGTCTTGAGACCAGGATCAACTGAAAAAGGCAAATGGCTCAAGGAGAACATGCCTCACTCAAGCAAGGTGGGGGACCTAGAGTGCTCTTTCACAATAAAGCTTGCTAATTATCCATATCTCCTGTCGCAAACTTGGGGTTCTTTCCTGCTAACCCTCATGTGATCTGAGCAATTGTTATTTTAATTTATATATATATATATAAAGTACAAGCAGTAATAATGCCACCTTGTACAGAAATAAAACCAAGCCTTGCAAACTACGTGCCATGTAGGTTTAGCCTTTCGGCAGAGTGGAATGGAAAATTCACTAGTTTGGAAGTCAGTTAGCTGCCTAGCCTTCTTCTAACTAAGTACTGAGGTTTATTATGCTTCAAATATATATATATATATATTTCTTTTGTGGCTTGGTTGCTGNCAGCTGGAAATTACTGATGTGACCAAAGTCCGATTCCCTTCAGCAGTTTCTCCCTTCCTCCCCCCACCTTTTCGCACTCCCTGAGGTCTGACCATCTGGAAATCCTCCTCCACCTCTTCATCATGTGTGAATTTCCACCTAGGGCTGAAAGTGTCACTGTACTAAAGTGTGATGCATTAACACATTGAAGCAGAAAGCAGAGGGGAGTTGGGGATTATAACACTTCATGACCCACTCTGCAGTTGCTCTATGATTTAATCATCTTTATCAGCTTGTATCCTTTTCTTTGTATCCCTGTATTTTCCCTGTATCCTTTATTAAAATATTCCCATAATTAAAAAAAAAACAAACCAAACCGAACAACCAACCACCCTCTACACAAACAAGTAAAGTGCAAGTACCTTGTCTTGAGACCAGGATCAACTGAAAAAGGCAAATGGCTCAAGGAGAACATGCCTCACTCAAGCAAGGTGGGGGACCTAGAGTGCTCTTTCACAATAAAGCTTGCTAATTATCCATATCTCCTGTCGCAAACTTGGGGTTCTTTCCTGCTAACCCTCATGTGATCTGAGCAATTGTTATTTTAATTTATATATATATATATAAAGTACAAGCAGTAATAATGCCACCTTGTACAGAAATAAAACCAAGCCTTGCAAACTACGTGCCATGTAGGTTTAGCCTTTCGGCAGAGTGGAATGGAAAATTCACTAGTTTGGAAGTCAGTTAGCTGCCTAGCCTTCTTCTAACTAAGTACTGAGGTTTATTATGCTTCAAATATATATATATATATATTTCTTTTGTGGCTTGGTTGCTGTAATCATCTTGGATGTAATAATGTTACTAGCCTCAGGGCTATATTTATTAAGATTTTAATTTAAAATCTTTCTGTCCTTCAGCATTTAAACAGAGGAAAACCCCATTTGGAGTAGCCAAAAAAACAAACAAAAAAAGGTTCATCCTTTTCTTTTTCATGTGTTCCCTTCCCCTAGGCCCCCTCTCTCATCTTTTTAAGCAAAAAAAAAAAAAAAAATTTTGAACAACACACTTTCCTATTGTAGCTCTGCACTGTCCTAACGCTTCAGTACCTGTGTAGGTTTGGTAGACCCAATGTCTGCTTAATATGATCCATGTGCTCCTCTTCTTACTGTCTCTGGAGCGATGGTTTATTTTCCTATCCTTGTATAATAGTACCAGTGTATTTCACAGTAGTATTTCCACATGCTAGGATTCTTAATAATGCTCTCGGTAAGGATCTAAACCACAGCAATAAATGTTGGGGGGGTGAGACTATTACTCAGAAATGGCAAAGGGCCGTGGAGAAGTTTTAGGGTTATTCTTTGTTAAGCTCCAATTCCGAGGAGATCGTGGCAGGGAAATAACAGAATGCGATTTGCTTGTAGCCTGGGGAGGGAAAAACTCCCACAATCTTAAAGGTCCTTTGAGGGGACATCTCAGTCAAGGACACAGCCTGAGCTATCACAGAGTATGTGCTTTTTCTGGTGTTTCAGAAGAAATGGCAGATGTTAGCACCTAAATTGTATAGAGTTTGCGATCCGTTTTGTTTTAATCCCATGGTATATTCAAGATATTCCCTTGTGAGGGGACAAGTAGTGCTGACTTATAAATGATAAGTACTGAGCAGGGCATAAGTTGATTCAGAATTTTTTATTAATAACCCTCTCACATGATCTAGTACTACTGGAACACCAGCAATGGGTGGTAGCAGAGGACCTGGCTTGCAGCTTATGTCAATGTAGCAAACGTGGAGGGTGAGACAGCCTGAGCATAGTTGCTGGAGGCCTGCAATGGCTAAATAGCACTGGGCAAATAACTGTAAATCATGTGGGGCAACTCTCAGCTGGTAGAAATTGATAGAGGTCCGCTAACTGTGACAGTGCTACTGCCCTGCCCCAGTGGAAGATCCTCCTCGCTTGAACTGGGGGACTTTGGTGCTGTCACAGGAGCAGCTAGCTCCTGGCCCCAGCAGTGAGTGCATCAGTCAACCGTGTCACAACCATCTTTAAAAACCCACTTAGATGTTCTTGTGCAAACAGCCAAACTGTGCAACAATTTTACTTTGGTATAACAAAAGACTCATGAAAACAAAACTGGGCAACTTAAGTATGAACAGATTGAAAATGACTTTTGACATACAGCACGAAGGCCATGCTGTTAGTGTCAAGCTCCTGAAGAGGATGAATTCCTGTATGCTGCTTTCCTCCACTTGATTTCAAAGCAACTTACAGAGGGTTGAATGCTGTCATCCACAACTTACAGCTAGTGCAAATGGGATAAAGAGGAAGAAATTCAGGCCTAAGCACAGGTTTTCGGGCTGAAGCCTGTCCCACAGGCAATAGGTGCAGATGCTTCCTCTACATTGTGCTGCTTGCTGTAGCACTCGTTGAGTGCTACTGATTGTCTAATACGAGATGGCTTGAGCTTCTGTACCCCTTTTCTCCCATGGTAGTGCAAAGGTACCAGCCATTTTTTGCTTCTGAGCTCCATTTAAAATTGGAGGGAAACTGCTCCATCTTGTCACCACTCCCTGATAATCAATGATTTTCTCAGAACAGCTGATTTTAACATTGATCCATCCTACCCTACCGTTCATTTTCCTGATCTGTTAGATGTATCAGTCACAGCTGGACGTATAGAAGAAATGTACCTGTTGACTTCTAAATGAATTGCCTCAGTAAATAGCATTCACGTTACGAGAAGTCAAGTTTTAACTATTTTGTTTACCACTTAAATGCAGATTTTATTTTTACTCACTTCGCTACTTTGCAAGGCTTTTGGTGTGAACTTAAACAAACATGAAAATCATGTTCTCTAACAGTATGTTAAAAGTGCTTATATGTTAAAAGTACTCACCACAAAGCAGACACTTCTTTGTTGGGCAACCAGCACGGCTTTTTCATGTTGTCTGTGTGTCCTCACCCGCCCCAACCTATTTAGGTCAATACAAGCAACTTCAGAGGAAGTCACTGCCTGGTTATAAGGCAACAACTTTGGACCGCAGAGAACAGACTGTGCAAGGAAAACAAGAGCACTTCTGGGCTGTCACCAAGCAGCGGATAGCTTTTGAACATCACACGGGGTATCCACCCGATGGTGTTCGGTCCCTTTACTTTGGAAATTGAAGCAGATACATGAACTCAGTCCCCTTGCCACAGGGCACTCTGTGGAGAGACCTGCCTGGGGCGAGGTACCTGCCTGCATCGCTTGCAGTGCACGAGATCCACCTGCGCTTTGTTCCCCACGGCGAACCTGGGAGCTTGGATACAGACCTTCCCGCAGCACGAAGGGCTTGTTGAAGAGGACCGATCGTCCAACATGTTGCCTGTGAGGCACCACCAGGTAGCTGAGCTGGAGGGAGCGGGACTGCAGCCACGTTAAAGCGGGTGCAGTGGGCACGGGAGGCTGAGGCTGTGAGTATCCCCCTGCAACCCCGTGCTGCTGCCTCCCCCGGGTCCTCATCCTGCCTGACACATTTGCGAGGAGCTGGCATGCAATAGGTGCTCTTCCAAACCTGTTGAGGGCTCTATTTTATTTCTCCATGACTCATCTTCCAGATGCTCATCGTACCTGCTCCAGATGAGGAGTTCCCAGTTTGGTCAGGTCCTTTGTTTCTGCCTGCTATACTCCCTTTTTACAAGTGGTGTTCAGAGTAGGACCCTTTTTTTTAGAGACCGCAAATCTCTGTTAACAGACAGTCTTCAGTTAAAGAAGCACGGGCAGGAGCAAAGGAACCAGATTAACCTCTTAGAGTTTTATTTCATGAGTTAGGTCTGCCTTTGCCAGCTCAAAAAATGTCCAGGTCATTCAGAACAGCATTTACCCACTTGATTTTCAATAGGGCTTTCCCTTCTACAGAATTACGGTGCTTTTGAAGCATCCTCGGGTTTTGTTGCAGTTGTTGTAAAAGTAATTGTTCATAGTGAGGAAGCAGCCTGATTACAGATACATAATTTCATCTGAGGCAAAAGAACAGCATGAATTCCAGATAGAGCACAGTGCTCCCAGCCTGCCCCTGTAACTGTGCGCCTCAGTTCCTCTTTATTTCCAGCAAGATGACAATGGCCACCTTGTAAAAAGCTCTTTCAGATACAGGGCAGAAGTATATACTTCAAGGTCTAGCCTTGAAACTGCTGTGGGATAGCAATGCTCTTCTGAAGTGCCATTTAAAACAGATTGTGTTTCAATACGTGCAAAAGCCCCCGTGTAGATGCAGCTATATGAGCAAAAAAAAAAAGTGCTTTTGCCAGTATAGCCTATTTTATTTGGGAAATGCTTGCAGAAAAAGATGCTTGTGCTAGTAAAACTTGTATTTGCTGGTTATCAAAGGAGAAGCATTTCTAGTGCAAATCAGGCCTCTTATATATGAAGCTTTATTCAGTTCAGCCATCAGTACAGTAAAGAAAATCCTTCCTCAAAGGGATTAGTAAGGTTACCTAATAGATATTATTAATGGTTTAAGAGCATAAAAGGTGCTTTAGCAATACGTGAGGGGCTAGATCCTTTGCTAGCATAAATCGTTGTGGTCCCGCTGAGGACATCACAGGGATACAGAGCAGTGAGAGCCGCCTCGAGCCATCGCTGTCTGCTCAGTTCTAGAGCTTCCCAGCGCCTCAGGAGGGTGCAGAGCCGCGCTGACCGGCCTCTCCAAGTGTGGCCTCTGCATCTGACACCCCCTGAGAAAAATGTGCATAAGCAAATACCTAGGTTATAGCGGAAGAGTTGTAGCGGTTCAATGCCTTGGAAACATGCTGATTTACACGGGCTGAGGCTCTCAGTTTATACTGATTTCATTATACTAGTAGCTTTAATAAGCATCAGATTCCAGTCGTGAGATTTGATGTTTCCACAGAAAATACCCTCCGACGCTGTACCTTCGCACAGCGGGGCTCCCTGGCTAACCGTGTTCTTGCCCATTAAGCACAGATTCCAGCCATTTCCTTCCCAGTTTTCCCCTGCATTTAATGTATGGAAAAGCATGACCCTGAATCAGATGAATAGCAGCCGGTTTGAGAAGGTGTGTGTGAAAATGTATCCTCACACAGATGAGCTCAGAACAAATAGAATAGAGGGAGGAGGGGAGGAGAGCAGAGCGGGGGGAGTGTGAAGCTACCCTTGCCCCGAGAGTTCAGCCACTATGTGCAAGCAACAAGTTTATGCCCAAGGGAAAGAACTGAAAGCTGAGGAGATCTTAAAATTAACAGAGCTTTATGGCTCAATCAATAGGCCACGCTCCCTGAGCAAGATTAGAAATCAAATGGCACATTTCTTTCTGTTAACCCTGTTTGCTTTCCCTGTAGCATCTTCTGCCTGAAAGCATCTAAGGTTTGGTTAAGTTCTTCTCTAGGAGGAAGCCAGAGAAAGTCATTGTGTGAGAGCCGCCTCTAGAATGCTGTGTTGGACACACTTTAAATAACAATAGAGGTTATTAGTGTATTAGTTAGCAATTGCTAGAAAAGATAAGTCTTCCTAATAGTTGAATATGCAAAATGGCTTTGGCTACCCGAAAGTGGGGTTGGGGAGGGGGGGAAGCCAAAACATGCCACTGCAGTGAGTAACAGGGATGATTAAAAAGCACTGCATGTAAAAACCCCCAACCCTCTACCTTGTTTTACTGCTAGAAATACCTTCCCAGATTTGTTATCCCCACCAAAGACAAGGTATTTTCCCTCTTTGGCACTTCATTCTCACTGGGGCAATGAAATAGTTGCTTTCAAAGGGAGAGGGACTGTGTTTGCACCTATTTCTTGTTTGACAGTGACCTCTATGAACCAGTCATCACTGCTCTGCCTGTTGTTTTCTTGTTAGCTCTTTGCTGTCAAATTAATTACTGTGAAGTACTAAGCTTGTTGCATTCACGTGCTCTTATTAGCTCACAGGATGTCAGAGTGATTGGATTTTTAGCATTATTTCTTTTTTTACATTCCAGGCTTTCCATTCAAAACCTGTTACTGGCAGGGAGGAAATACTGTATCTAATTCTGATCTCCCATCAGCGCAGCTCCAGTGATACTGAGGATTTGATTTAAAATGCCGTATAAGCAATTAAACTGTGTTTATATTAAAACCAACACGAACAATCAGATTGGGACTGCAATGTGATTTTGAAGTACAGCATTAAGTGTCTTTGCTTTTGCAGTATAGAACAAGAAAGAAAATACCTACAATGAGAACAGCATTTATCCCTTTCATTCTTAAATCACAGTGATGAGGTGATCCTCCAGCTGACCCTCTTTACGCTCTTGCATTGCTTGTATTAGTGACAACTAACAGAGCTCATAGGAACGCACGAGAAGTTTTATTCTTCTTTTAAAAACTGAAATGCACTGAAGGGGCTTCTTGGCTGTCATGCTTGAAATTTGTGTGTCCTGCTTCAGCTGCCCCTTGAAAACCAGCATTCAGCTCAGTGAAAAAGATGAAGGTGTAGAGATTTGCTTTCATTCTTGAAGGTAGATTTTTCTTTGTTAAAAAAAAAAAAAAAGAAAAGAAAAGATGTAATTAGAACAGCCGGCAGCCCCGTTGCCTGGGCCCGCTCCTGGGCTGCAGGAGGCTCAGCCCCAGGTGCTCCTCTGCCGAGTTCAGAGCGCAGGCTGCAGCCTGCATCTCCCATTTCCCAGCCCCAGCCCTCCGCCTCTGCAGGACCAGACTCTCTGACCGGGCTGGCAGGAAGCTCCGCCACCCCCTGCGGGTTCCTCCCTACGTCCGACCCGCGGCACCTCACCCTGCCCCCCGCCCTTTCTCTCACCGCGGGGCTGCAGCGGCTCCGGCCGCGCCGCTCTGTGCCCCGCC
>VXBL01001733.1:170707-223167 GCA_013400195.1 Aramus guarauna
AAAAAAAAAAAAAAAGTCGACAGTCACCTCTTAGCTCTAACAGGAAGCTGCAGAACACCTGCCTTGGGAGGTGATCACTTCCTCTTAATTTAAATTTATCTAAATGTAAACATCACAGATACCCGCATCTTCCTACAGCACTTCCAGTAAGGAACCGCGTGGTACCATCAGAGAGAGAAAAGGGGACAGACACCTAAGCAACTGCTGTATTTCTAACATCTGACCGTTGCGAAGTCACAAGCTGGGCTGGCGTGATCCGATGCTTTAACTGCCCACTGGCAACCCGTGGACGGCTATACCCGCCGTGTCTTGGAAAAGGGGATCCGATACCGTATCTGGACTGTGTTGATCGTTGGCATCTCTGACTGTTTGGAGAACGAAAAGTCAAAGTTGCAATCTGTGTTCTTCAACGGGGGACTCGGCGAGGACACGTCACGTGGGGGACGAGCAAACAAGCAGCCGCCACCACGGCTAAACCAATGAACCCTAAAGAGGAGTGACAGTAACAGAGTGGAGACGTTCTGAAAAATGCAGTACGTTTAATAACAGGCGAGGAACATTTTAACAAGTCTTGGAAAGGAAGAGAGAGGGGAGTGCTTTCAATTTCCTTACCAGGAGGTGTCGAGGATGGCCATAAAGATCAGAAAATAATGATACAGCATAGCACTTGCAAACTGCTTGAATGCACGTATAATAGCACTTGCAAATTTCAATGCCTTGAAAAGTGGTACTTGATAGTGCACTTATCTTTGCTCACTATCTAGGTAAACAGGTGCCGCATGAGCTATGCAATTTAAAGTGTTGACCCATACTAGACAAAACTGGACTTATGATATGACTTTTTTATATTTTTTTATACTTGAAATTAAATCTTTTGCTTCTTTTTTAAAGCGAATGATTGCTTTTAATGTTTGCACTGATTTAGTTGCATGATTAGTCAAAAAACTGCCATTTGAAAAAAATGTTATTTTTATAGCAGCAAAAAATGAATACAGTTAAATGTATTATACATAAATTTTGGAACCAAAGAGGCCAACATATTAGTTATAATTTTTATGAGATGGCAAAGCCATCATATATCATGTAGTCATACTGAGCAATCCCTCACAAGGCCTACCAATTGTTTCAGGGTACAAAATGGATTCTGTTTGTTCTATTCAGTGTCTTTTCTATACCATACGCACATGGAACATAGAGTGAAAAAAAAATTACTATTGTAGAATACATTACAATATGTGCATCCTTTAAATCCAATTTTTATGTTTATTTAATAAAGTTCCTTTTAGGTTCTGTTCCATAATAATTTAAACCAAACAATTTTCACTTAGATTTGCTGTTGAAGTATTTTACATTTGTGTACAGTTTAAATAAATAAAAAAGATTGAAAACTGGATGTGCTTTTTTTTTTTTTTTTTCCTTTTTTTTTTTTTTTTTTTCAGTGTGTAACATCTGGAGAAATTTGCTTACTTTCGGGACTGAATGCGGCTGCAGACGGTGAACTGTTGCATTAGACCGTAGTTGTATTAGTCATTGCAGAAAGCCTTGTCTGAGAGCTCAGCTGCGATCCTAAAAATGTTACACTCTAGTTTTATTGCTGTCTATACATGTAAGCATCTGCTTCTCTCTGTCTGCATCAGTGCAGAGTATCTGGGCGCAGGACCGGCGCTGTTCCGCATACCTGCAGGTCATTTGCAGCAAGTTCCTGGTTCACCTGCTGTGTAAGAATGTAACTTCTTGTCTAGGTCACTGCCTGATCTGTTACAAGAAATAAAAAAAATAATGTGGAAAGTACTTCCAGGAAAAAGAGGTCAATACTAAGTCGGATGGTTTTGGGTTTTTTTAATTAGTTGGTGCCAAGGAGAGGGGTTTTTTGAGTTAAATATGTCCCCTTTAACTAACAAAACCCAAAATTGTTGAAAAATACTCATAGAAATTCTTGTCAGCTGCACATATATCCAGATATTGATTTCATTGATCTTCACAGATAAATTCTTCCTCCTGGAGACCTGAGCAAATGCCAGCCGAAGCTGACAGAAGGACCTCTGTTGACTTAGCAAACGTTAGATCTGACCCTGAGACCTGGAAAGTGTTGAAGAAGCAAGTTCATGCAACTAATGATGGGTTCTAGTTACAATTCACATTCGAGCGTAGCTCTGCCCCCCCCTCCCCAAAGCCAGACACCGGGCTTAAACAGCTTTGTTTCAGGAGACCTCTAGGTGCAATTTGCTGTGGCTGTGTCAACAACCTGCTGCGCAGAACTTTGTCCCCCAGACCAAATTTTCTGAATATTTCATAGCTTTCTCACCACCTCGAACTGCACGTTTATTGTCAAAGCCGCTGCTCGCTGTTCCTGCTCCAGCTCTCCGCAGCCTTCTCCCCTTTTTGTCCTGGGTCAACCGTGCTACTGGGGAGTTCAATAAATTCCCCTTGAAATCAGTGGCAAGTATGTGTCCCTTCAGTCTGAAGGCATATCTGACCTAATATGACACAGCAGACTGGGCTGCACTTTAAAAAATGGGATATATTAAGACATCTTGCCCATTGAACTGCAAAGCCCTGCAGGCTGGGTCCGGTTAGGTTTCGTTCTTAATTGAAAGTGGTTGGTTTCTGGGGTCGAAGCCAAGCCCTGCATCGGACACTGGGACTCCTGTGCTCTCCCAGGAGGAGAGCAGAGTGTCTCGATGTGGGATTTGGACCCGCAGCCCCGGGGAGCAGGGAGTTGCTGATGAGCAGGATGCCATGAGCTTGGGCGGCCAGCAGCGAGGAGCAGGAGCGGGCTGTGCTCTGCATACCACCGCAAACCTGCAAACCTGGGATCCTGAACTGTTTTCACAGAGGCCAGCAAAGAACACCCCTTTTCTTGGTAGAAAGCTCTCACAGCTTTCTTCCCCTACCTTCCCTGCTGCCCCATTTGCAGCTATGACCCTGACATTCATGGGGCAGAAGTAGAACTGCAAAGAACACCACGAACTGGTATGGTGTGAGAGGCATCACCCAGCAGTGGGAAAAGTTGGATCATAGTCCAGGTTCCCAAGTCCTTTCATTTTCAGTGAAACAGTCTCTGGAACTCGATCTAAACAGAACATGCTTTGAGTTTTCTGCGGTGTGGAGCCACTCACAGCTCTGGGCAGGCTGCAGAGCGCGAGGTATTCTTCAGTCCTGGTGCCAATAGCAACCTGTCACACAGATTTCTAAGGCTAAAATGAAATAAAATTAAAAAGGTCTTTAATTCTGAGGGGCAAATCTGAGACAGTTTGGGCTTGATTTTTCAGAGATGTGCCAAGGCTACTGCTTTTGCTAGCTTTCTGCAGGGGGCTGCAGGAACACTACTTTTTGCAGCTTTCACCTCCTGCATTTTTGAAATCAAGCAAAATGAAGAATGAGATGCCCAAACTCGATGGCTGCTTCTGAAAACTTTGGGGTTTATGTTCCCATCTGTCATTCCCATCCTTATAAAACTCAACATCTAGTTTCATTGCCTTATGCTAAGTTAGGTACTGTACCTACAAAACCATCTGGGTCAGGTCCATACCCCACCCCGAGGTGACTAGGTGTCTCTCTCTTGTCTCCAATAGGCTTTGAATTTGGTCCTGTAAATGCTAAATCATTGTATTTTATCATGCGGAAGAACCAATCTCTGCAGCTGGGAAATCTTTGTCCTTTAAAATATTCAAAGACAGGCAAACCCCCCGTCCCCGCGCCTGGATCTCCCACTGGTGTTAATGAGGACGGTGTGAACAGGGTGACTGTCACGATGTGGTGCAACAGAGCACTTGGTGGATTAACTCTGCATACATCAAGTATTTCCACACATAATAGACACCTGCGCCAAAATTGCCAGGTCTCACCTTCTTTGCTTTGTTACTTGTGAGAAATGAAGCCAGCAGCTGAAATTAATTGCTGCATTCCCCCTGCCATGGGAAAAGAGGGAAACCCCTCACATCCTTCTTAAGAATAATTTTTGTTTGGAGTGGTTTCTAGTGTGAAGGGTTGAGGAATATTTTGCAAAATGGATCAGAAGTACAAATTTTTGTCAAAGAGGAGAGTCTGTTTCTGTTAATATTGGTGTCAGTCTTCATTAGCTCCCCTAAAGTCTGCAGATGTAAGTCAGGCTAGCACCAATATAGCTAAAGACACACCTGAATCTGATTTTCTTGAAATCCTGATTGGGCCCAGCTCATTTTCAGCATTTCTAAAATTTTTTTTTTTTTTTTTCTTTTCTGTAGGGTCAGCAGCTAAAAGATTTAGTAAAACCCACAGATGCTGCATGACAGATCGGAACAAGCGGACAAGACACCTAACCTGATTGTGAACATGGAGAGAATCTCCCTGCAGACACTGGAATTTGGCCAGGACTTAGCAATCTCTGTTGGTACAAAATACCCCAGTAGCTTTCATTTGCTTGCCCAGTCAGTACCTTTCAACCAAAAACTGGATTTACCTGGCTGGTTGTAATGGTAGGGGCCAATTTTATTTGGGTAACTTCATTGATTTCAGGGGAATTGTTTCTGATTTGTACTAGAATAAGTGGGAGCAGATTTAGGTTCTTTAATGTTCTTCCAGTTTAGCTCTTGGAATAACTTATATTTCATTATTATGTGTTTATGTAATTAGTGCAATTATATCAAATTATATAATTGGTACAATTACTTGGACTCATGTAACCACTGCATATGGCATTCCATGCTGTAAAATCCTTTACCCTGGAAAAAAAAAAGAAGTCAATATTACATGGGAATCTTAATTTGTTTTTAAATTCCAGTATCAAATTTAGGCCCTGACCACATGCAAGGAGCTTCTGGTTTCCATCAGTGGAACCTCTCTGAGCAGGCAACTTGCAGCCTTCATCATAGATATTGGGTTTTTAATCTGATTTGGCCAATTCTATTCAACAGAGGCCCTCCTTAAATGTGCGGAGCTCTAACCGGTCTTCCTTGTACAAAGCAGAGGTATCGAGTTTTTACACACATGGCGTATAACCTGAGAGAGCTGTGAAGCCATCAGAGACCTGAGATGTGAATAGAGCTTCCTTATGCTTAATTAGATTTACCATCTTTATGATCTGCCACTGAGAATTTTAAGCCAATAGTTTTATTAAATTCATAGACTCTCTGTTTCTGGTCCTTGAAACTGTTTTTTTTCCCCACTATAATTTGCTTTCAGGTTACATTGCGTGAAAGCTTGGACACAGAGGGGTCAGTGTAGGAGGCTGTTGTGGGCAAAGACAAAGTCGGTATGTCCAGCAAAAAGAAAAAAGGCCACGAAGGCAGCCCAAGAGGTGCATTGACCTCCCTGGGTCAGACATCACCATCAAAGACGGGTGAGAGCTGGGGCTGCAGAGCACCTGAGGGGCCTCTCCTAGCGCAAGGATCAGCCCCCCCAGGTGTTGAGTGTTTCAAGCTGTCCCCAGCCCCAAATGCCACCATTGAACCCAGCTGCAGAGTGCACAGGCCCCAGGTGAGGCACATCTCTACCTAATGGCAGCTCTGCAGAGCCTGGCTGCTGCCTGCTCCTTCTCACTGTAGATCTGCTTTTGGAGAGGGCCCACCACCCAGCGTGTCCTCCTGCAGACTGGCCTTGGGGAGCAGGCCGGGAGAGGCAGCTGCCGCCTACCACGGCTCAGCCATTTTAGGGCTGCAGCTATGCTGCCTCGCTGCCTTCCTCCAGCTGGTAAGTGTGCTCAGTGCCTGTTATTTTTATCTTGGGCTTTTGCTTTGTTTTTGAGGATAATTGCACGTTATTGCTGCAATATGTTATAATAAGTGCTATGAAGATGACTATTGTATCCAAGGGGAAAGAAGATGTGGCTGGGGAGCAAACTTAAACCTATGTGTCAGCAAAACAAACACGCTGTGTTTGGGCTGTGTCAGTCAAGTGGTACCAAAGTGGCATTTAGGTTTTGCCCAAGCGGAGGCTGCGGGGCTGATCTCGCCCCTCTTTGCTTTGTCGGATGGAGCGGCTCGCGCCCGTTCCCGCGGCAGAGCTCCTCGCAAGCTGTGGAAGAGCTGCAGTGGCCACGCTTTCCTGCGGCCGGAGCTTAGCTCCTCGCTTGGGTGGTGGGGACCTGGTCCTGGGCAGCGCAGCAGGAGCGAGGTAAGAGAGGCGGATGCTGAGGCGACATCCGTTTGATGGTAAAGGGTTACAAATGCTACTGGATCAGGCTCCTGTGAACTGGAGCAGACTGGTGTCTTGGACCCCCCTGTCCTGAGTCCTGTTCACTGTGTTCTCTGTAATCCGGTTTGGTCTCTTATGGCTTGTTTTTAGGTCAGGTTTTGGAACTGACCCACAGCTGTGGGACTCCAAGCTTAAAAAAAATAATTCAGGACCTTGTAAATTAAGGCCTTGGGCTCTTGTAAAAGGAAACAAACAACTCTTATCTGTCTTAATGAGAGTCGTATATGTGTATTTTGTATCCAATTGTATGAATTATCTTTAGCAGTGATACTTTGTAAGACTATGTAATTTATGAGGTGGTTATCAGTGACTCATAAGTATTTATTTATGTCTTATATGCATTGTGTATGTTTGGCTTGATCAGGGTGGCATGTTTGCATGGGTGAGCATGCACTTCTATGTGTAAACACACACAGAGAAGAAACACAAGGCTTTCTCTAAGCAAATCAATTTCTGCCATGTTAATGCCTCTGTAATAAAATATATTTTGAGGGTTCCTGATGACAGATGCAGTGTGGCTACCTACTGTTTTGAGTAGATTTCTTGACTTTTGGGTATCTCATCCTAAGTATGTTGTCTTGCATTATGTACAAGGTATGTAGGTGCCCTTGTGATGGCTGAAGAGAAGACAGCCTGTTTTCAGATGTGGCTGTGCTCCAGCCAGCTCCACATCCAAGAGAGCACAGCAAACCACTTTTGCTCAACCCATGTTTTGAAATTGTTCAGAAGCTGCTTTGGTCTTTAGCACAGTTCGGAGCAACCTTGAGGCTGCCTTTAGGAGAGCTGCCAGGGGTCCCCAGTGCTGCTGTAAAAATTGAGAAAGAGCCAGAATATCGTAGCTCCCTGGTCATGCATCCACCATTGGGCCATGCTTCCAATACTGGGAGCTGCTGGGTGGTGCTTGGGCAGAATGGAGCCCACCTAAATCTCTGTGCTGAGTGTTTTTTACTAGCTACGTGATAGACACAGAGACTTAGGATGTAAGCCAGCTCTGTTTATATTAGCTGCATGCCACAGTGGTGGGAATCACTACATTAACAGTGCGTGACAATAAATCAAGCCCTATATTTCATTTATGGGTGGGTTCCCCTTATATTGTTCTCATTTTCTTGTCCCTTCACCCCTCCCAGATGATTCTAGACGTGTGAAGCTCGGAGAACATTGCTTCCAGACCATATCCCCTTGAATTGGGTTACTGCATCAAGCAGGGAAAGTGAAGCTATGTTTAAGTTTTACCCCAAATTAAAGCTTTTTCCACTGTGTGCCACAAATAGACTTTTAATTATGGGAAGCATCTACTGTAAGTGCACCCCAGGATTTGATTCCATGCTTTGTCTGTTGAGCCTGTGATTGTGCCAGCTCTTATACGAATCTTTTTCTTCCCCATCACCCATTGCAGTCCACAGTTACCAGATACAACAACAAACGGAGTGGCAAACCAGTCCACTTGCTGATGGCTGCTGGTTTTCTGTCTCCGGCAGGCTTTCCTGTGATGACGTTGAACATGACAACTGTTCAGATGTGCTCTGTGACTTACTGGGCTTAAAAATCTGTTGGTGTTAATGTAGGACCAAATTCAGTTATTCACACCTGTGGAAAGCGGATTCAAAATCCTACCAAATTGGAATTCCCCATTCAATTACAGTCATAAACAGGCCGCAAGACTGCGCAGAGCAGAGCCCTTAGTACTTTTGGTGCAATATCAGAGCCTAGCTGAAGATTTTGCAACTCCACGAGCTTCCGTTTGGTTGCACCCATTTGCACCAGGTGTGAATTTATCCTGTTGGCTTGTAGACAAAACCTTTGCTTTAGATCAGTCAGCAGTCGTGCTCCTGGTATTGTGCTCTGTGTATCTCCATAGCTGGTGATAGCAGCTATTGTTCTTTTCTGCAATATGTTCACAGCATCAGGCATTATGACTCATGTCATAATACCATTGTGAGCCGTTTGTTTAATAATACAGCATCCGTATCATGTCACTCTGGCAATGTTCTTAATTCTTTCTACTATTAATTTCTGTTTTGAAGTGTTTATACTTGTAATTTAGCTTTTCAAATTTTCACTGGGCATAAGCTGGTGTAAGAGGAAAAGGTTCATAAACGCATCTGAAAGAATCTAACAAAAAATTTTATTGGCCATGCCTGATCAGAAAAGTGAGTAGAACTGTATTTGTGTAAGGCTTTTGTTGGTTAGCTATAAACAGTAATACAGGCTTCATCAACACCTAGAAAGGAAAATGCTCCTTTTTCTGTTTTTTTTGTTTTTTTTTTCTCCACTCTCTATAGGACTAGTTAGATTTAAATGTTAATGGTATCTTGTATCTTTTAATTTCACAAAGCAGGATGCTGAAAAGAGGTAACTTGCCTTTTTCCTGTCAACCAATTTAGTAATTTGTTAGGGTGGCTGTTCTTTTAGGCAGAGGTGTGTCTACCTCCTATCTAGAGCTACTTGTGCATCTCTGGCACCGTGCAGAAAACGAAGAACTTCCTTGGGTCTTCCTTTCTGTCCGCTGGCAGAAGAGGGGAGCAGGATTCAGCAAATATTAGGGCAGCAGATCTTCTATCGAAGCTGTTGGAGTAGGAACCCTTAGCCTATAAACAATTTTGGGTCAGAGAACATCTGAAAAGTTCTTTGTTGCTGTTGTTCTGTTGTTGTTGTGGTTTTTTCTATCTGATCAGCTTAGCTTCTGGCAATGTTCTTATACAATGACAACCCAAAGGTGTCTTTCTGGAAAACAGAAGAGTTCTGGAACATAAATGTAGCTCTCTTCTATTCTGCTGGGATGTCTGTAGTGACCCTTTATTGGGGCTCTGAGTAAATCTTGCCATAATTGATAGAAACAGCTTTAAAAGAAAAGCAAAACAGATCATGAAGGAAAGAAAGAGCTGATAAAGCTTCTAGCATCAAGAGCGTGCATGTTGAAACACTCTCTAATTATATATTTATCCAATCCAGTTAATACTACAGAGCTTGCAAAAAAAAGCCCCATAATTAGGGGTTATGAAAATGTCTACATAGCAATAATATGGCACCTAAATATAGCATCTTTCCTCCTGAAGCACTTTACATCATTTGAGAACCATGGACTCAATTCACAGCTGGCATTCACAGGTGCAATCTTATTGATCTCGATGGAATAGTGCCATTTTTACCAGGGATAAATTTTGTCATAAATGGAAGCTTTATCTGTCCTACGGGCTTGTAGGGCTGCCCATCACAATAGTATCTGCATATCTTTAACATCAAATTAGTTGGCAATAACAAAACATTTAGCAGACTTCATGGAGTCTCTGCCACATCTGCCTTCTCATGCTGCAGAAATCTTTGCTCAGGCTAAACTTATTTGCACTGTGTATTTTGGGGACAGGGAGAGAAGAACAGCTGATGGTAGCAAAGATGTATGATGCTCTTTAGGTGGGTAAAGATGTCTGTGGCTGTGTGTTTTGTTTAACCTTTCTGCGGGAAGCTGATTTCACAACTGTGGTATCTAGATTGAGAGTGTCAGGACTTTGGGACTTGTGTTGCTCAGAGCACACCTGGAAGCACAGATGCATGTTCCTGGATGTAGTAGGACCCAAATTATGTATTGGTCATGGTATCCATCATTGATGGGTTGAAAGAGTAGTGCTGCGCATAACCTTATAACTGAAACTGGCTGCTTCATACAATTTAAAAAGTTGTAAGTGAACTTTTGTCCAATCTGGAATTTGCCAAGTCACCAGGGTTAAGACTCAACATTGGGAAAATATCGCTAGACTCCTCAGTGTTGGAGTAAGCCCTGGAGACTTTTGTCTAATTCTCTGCAGCTTTGCAGATTTCCTATAAAACTAAGGGCAAGCCTTTTAGCTACTTCGTACTGCTTCTAACATGAGAAATAAAGTATTTCCTGAGTGTGGAGTGAAATGGTCATACTAGGAGTTCAGAAGGAAAGGAAAAGGAGATGGTTTATGCTTTAGCCATAGTTGCCACTACCTTGAATAGCACAAACAGTTCTGGACTGCTCATCTTAAACAGCAGAACTTGGAATAGTTGAAAGAAAGATAAAAATGCTGAGCCGAACAGCTTCCAGGTGAGGAACAATCAATTAGGCTGAAACTCCTTGGCCTGGAGAAGAGGAGATGTTAGTGGTTAGGAGTGAATTCTGCCAGGCAACAGCATCAGTCAGAAGGTGGCCAGGATTGTTTGTTCTGTGGTGGTACGTCAGTCAAGGTCATTAAACGCGCTCAGAGAAGGCAGGCTCAAAGCAGACTAAAGAAGATGTTCTCCATGCAACTGGTAGTGGACACGAGGAATTCACTGCCAAAGGTGGCTGTGGAGGCTAAAAGCATATTAGGGTTCAAAGGATGACTGGACAAGTTTGTGTAAAGAAATGCCTGGAGGATTACTAAGTAGCTAGAAACCACATCTGGCTTAGGAAATACCTTTATCTGAAAATAGCTGGAGGCTAGCAGAAATGTGAGGGAAATAGCATAAGTAGTTGCCTTGCTTCTACTGTTTTCTAGCTGTCTGACCACTACAGGAGACTCAGTGCTGGGCTAGATGGACCGGTGTGGCTGTTCTGCTCCTACTCGATGTGGCAACTCTGTTACGCAGGTTGTTGCAGCGGGTGGATGCGAGTCTTCGCTCTGGAGATGGTATGTGCTCCAGTTCTTCTCTGGTCTCGACTAGGGAACTTGGTCTTGTGTTGTCTGTGAAGATCCGGGTTTAGATCCTCAGTGAAATGCATCTGGATGACGTTTTGTGCAGAATACCAGCTTACTATGAATGGAGGGGAGAGGCTGTGGAGTACTGAAAATCAGCCCTGTTTCCTGTAATAACTGATTTTCCTTCGAGGCTTCTTCTCTAAAGCTTTACAAGACAGACCCTGCATAGCTTCAGAGCTCTGAAAGGATCGAGGAGCTGTAAAGTCTTATTGTGAAAGAGAATAAATTATATTGAGCAACTCCTACACACACACATACAGGAGAAAAAAATTTCACCTCCTCCCATAATATCAGATTGTTGATATTCCTTGCATAGAACTGTAGGGAATAAACAAATGCATTCATTAACATTTACCCAGTAAGGTGAACTGAGGACAGAGTATCAGTCCAGATATTCAGGTTTATCTCTGAATTTCCTGGATTTTATGGGTTTAAGTCTGCTAGACTTCAGGTCTTAAGGGCATTTTCTTGGTGGATTAGAAAGGTCTGTGTTTGGACAGTCCCATCTATAGTACCTATGGGATTGTACAGAGCCCTAGTTTTACTATTTGGATCTGGTTTAAAATCCTACTATTAATTTGCCCGAGTGAAACAGCTTTCAAAGTGGAATTAGAGTTGGGTACATAGCATGAGGAGAGTACACATCTGGAAAGAGCTTGAAAGACTCAACCAACATTTCACAGACAATGTTGGAAAACAAACAAAAACCCCTCTGAAAATGTGGTCTGCAGATGGGTCTTTATATTCTCTTCCCCATTATTTTAACGGGGAATATTCATCTTTAACAGAAAGGCATTCAGCACAATAACAGCAGGAAAATGACTCAATGGGAGTCATTTTCCAGGATATCTTTCTGTCTGGGTCAGAGCACAACTTCTCCTGTGCCAGGAGACTCTGTTCCTCACGGTGCGGCTGCAGTGTCGGAAATGCCATCACCTACATTAATGTCTTCTGCTGAAACAGCACTGGATGAAGCTTTAAATTTGCTAGGGGTATTTCACCAGTAGCCATTGCAGGTATGGGGCTCTCCTGCGGGCTTGCCCAATTTGCCACAGAAAGCGTCTCATGGCTCGGGCGGCCAATCCCAGCTCCAAAGATGGTGTGCTTGTTGCAAGCTCGTGCCAAGCCATCTGTAAGATTTGTCAGATAAATGTGACTAGCGAAGTGGCACTCGTGAGCAGATGAAGGGAAATTCCCTAGGGGATTCTTTATTCGCTTGTCATTAGCAGGAGAGGCAGTGGGAAAATTCATTGTTTAGCTGTTCAAAACACTGGCGAACATTTGATACTGAATAATTTTTAAGTGGGGGGGATGTCGAACGTGTCTCTGCGCTGAAGGCAGTGTATCATGTTCTGCACATGGGGCTTACCTTGGTGAAGGATATCTGAGTTCCTCAGTTTTGTATTTCACCTCAAAACCACCTCCCCTCCCTGGGGTAGCCCTATTCAAAGTGAGCTGATGCATGGAGCAGCCTGGAGGTGCATTGCTGCTGTTTACCTGTGTGCATCCCTGATATTAAACAGAAAATAAAATCTGCCCCTGCTGTGAGAAAGTACTGTCCACTTGCTAAACGAAGGCTGTTTGCGGGCTGTTTGGTGGCAGCTTTGCAGTGAGGACTAAATCTTGCTTGCTCTAGTTATGAGGCTTAGTTAGATGTGATGACTTGTGGAGCAAACTGACTGAGTTCTGCCACTGATTTTTTTTTTTGAGCTAAAGTGGACCCGCAGTCCATGCTGATGAGAAACAGGTCACCAGTCTCGCATGTTCTCCATAGAACTACTTTGCTGCACCAAAAGGACTTTTTAGTCTTGGAAATGAATAATCTATGCTCCCATGACTACCTTCTCCAGGCAAAATGCTTTAGGAAAAGTCATCAGTTCTTTTTTTATTATTTTTGTGGTAGGGCAGGGAGGTTTTCTGTCATCTCAGCTGATGTGCTGCAAGGGCATGTGTGGGTATCTGCAGGCACAGAGTATCCTGCTCTCATTGCTATCAGCCCTATTACTCATTCAAATTCCGCTTACGCTGGGACTTGGAAATCAATGGAAAGCTCATCCTCTTGAAAGCTACAACAGTATAGTTACACTGGTTGAGGTCTCTTTTTCATGAGGAGGATTGGGTGAGAGGACTGAGCTGGCATGTGGGGGATAGGAAAGAGGGACTTGCAATGTTCCAAGTTCCCCAAACCCCACTATGGGCTGGAGACCAGTCCAAGTCCCATCTCCAGGGAGTTTGACTTGGTGGAGAGCTGGTGAAGGGAACATGTGGAGAGAGGCTTTCTCCTACTGAATCCCATAAATCCATTCACCAGAAAGGCTTGCTGGTGTTGGGTACTGTGAAAGATTCAGACGTTATTCCCCACCACTCTTTCACATAGTCAAGATCAAAACCAAACCATCCAAACCAGAAAACCATTGTCCTGTAGAAAGGGTCCCAAATCCACATTTAGCAGCTTCGATATGTGGACAGACCTTCAAAACCTGAACCCTCCTGCAGGTCCACTAAGCTTGAAGGAGACATGAAGCAATATCTGACTTCAGATAGCAATATGTGAAATGTGAGACTGTATCAGTGAATCTTTATCAGTGAATAGGTTGTTTGCCAGATGCAGCAGGTTTCGTCAGTGAAAAGGTATTTGTGAATTTGGGTTGAATGTGTTGGATAGCTGGAAAAATGAGGATATTCCAACAACAGCTCCAGACCTCACTTCAGCTTTTGTGTAAATAGATGAACTTCTGTTGACTCCAATACAATGTTGCTGGCTCGCGTGAGATGGGTCTTTTTTTTTATACAGGAAAATGTCACATCACAAGAGACCTTTGATGTTTTAATGTGTCCTGGCATATCGATGGATACATCCAGTGGAGAAGAACAATCTGGGACACTTGGTCTGCGTTTGTGCTTTGCTGGAGATTTGCTATGTAACCTCGAGCAAATCTATTAATCTCCTAGTACCTCAATTCCCCAAATGCAAAATGGAGATAATAAAACATAACTCCCTTAGCAGGGTAAACACATTAAAAAATGCACTTAAAAGCATTTGGGTACTAGATTAATGGAGACCTATATCTTGTGGGGAAGATTTGTTGTATTATAAATAATACGTCTTCACAATTATTCCATTTAGTCTGCCTTGAAGCCTTCAAAGACATACCACGCAAATGTTTACTGGCAGCGTGTTTCCCCCCTTTTATTGGCCAACAACATGTTTAGACCAGACTTTGCTGTGGCAAAGTATTTCAGCGCATTGCACATGGCAAATGGCTCTTTTACTGTAAAAGTAGATTATTTTTTATTCAGAGAATACCCCAAATAATGCTGTACTCAGCAAAAGCCTGTGCACCTGGAATAGCTGTCTCCGAGTAGATTTTACTTGCAAAATGTTCAGTATGCTTCCACCTAGAGCTTTTGACTGAAGCAGAGAACGAAGGCGATCTGGTTGGTACCAAGGACAAACTTTTAAGGGTGAGTTAACTTTGCAGACCACCTGAAAGAACTTGGGTTTGTCTCATGTCAGCTAAGCAATTCCAGTGCCAAGATATCCTGGACAAAAAGGTCAGTGTTGCAGAGTGCAGTGGAATTACCTAGGGTATGAAATCGGTTTCTGAGGGACTCCCGCTACGACGTTGGTGCACAGGAGCGATTCAAGCCATTGGACCATCCAGGGTTTTAGCAGTGTTACCTGGCTTCTCTGGACTCTGCAATTACTCTTGTCACATAACTGAGGATAACATATTGCAAGCATTTGCCTCAAACTTGGAGTGCTGAGGTTTAAGTAAGGGAGGGGAAATAGCTACACAGACACTAAAATGAAGGGTTCAATTCTTATCCTGCTTGTGCCTTTTTTAAGCTGGTTTTGCCTCTGCTGGACTAATTCCTCTTTAATGTTGATGTAATGGGATCAGGAGAAGGCCTGTGTGTGTTTGTGAAACATCTCTGCCTGACTAAAAGCAGCGTGTATGAGGCTATTTTGAGGAAAGCATCGGCCTGGAATTGGCATTTGATTCAGTTCAGCTAAGAATTTTTTCCTCATACAGTGAAAAGCCAGCGTGATGTGAAGTAGCACGAAAGCTTTGTTTCTGTGACCGGGTCATCAGACAGAGAATTGCATTTGCTCAGGTGCCTTTCCCATGGGGATGTTCCTCAAGAACTGATGACGGCAGAGGTGTGCTGTTGTACCCTTTGCTGCAGGCCACTGGAGATGGGGGGCTAGACTTGCTAGTGTGTGAGACCTTTCATGCTCCTGCCTCTGGGAATGGGGATAAAAAAATAAAAAGTAATAAAACTGTGGTAACTCTGGTGACGGAGACAATCCCAGATCTGTTTTTGCTGCACAGCGCAGGAGGTCTCATGCAGACAGCTAAGAAGGGTTGGGTACCAGGAGGGTTTGCTTTTAACCTTTGCCCTGCAGCACAGGAACTACTGAGTTGAGGGCTTTCTTCATGTCTGCTTCTTTGACTGCAATGTGATGCTTTTGGGTGAAAGGCTCCATGGAAGGACCCTAAGAAGAATATCCTGAGATGATTAGCTGGGGGGAGAGGTAGCCTTGCAGACAAGGCTTCCATATCAAACACTAGCACTTGACAAGCCTCCTGATCTGATGCTAACAGAAACAGCAGCAATGTTTATTTTAATCTCTGGCAAACACCTATGCATTGGGTAAGAATGAAAAGTTGATCTCATACTTGGGAGGAGTTTGGGAAGAATGAGTACGTGCTGCTCGGCTGCGCTCCAGGCAGTGCTGGCCAGTTGTTCCAGTAGGAGATGCTGGGCATGGTGGGAGTGGTCCTGGTCTCCCACAGGCTGCGGGTGCTGCGGTGAGCATGGCTCTGAGCCTCTCTGCAGCCTGTGGTCTGCATGCGCTGTGTTAGGAGAACCTGTAAGAGGGCTGAAGCTTGGTTCTCTCTGATCCCTGGATGGGATGCTATCACTGAGAAGGCAGCATTAACTTGTGGGTACACGTGTGCTGCTAGGATGGCACTTCTGGTTATAGAATTTATTAATATTTATTCCAAGCAAAACCAAAGCAGCCTAATAATTATTCTCTAATAAAGGAAAGAGGAATACTTGCGTTATGTCCACAGTCCATTGTGGACATGCCCAGGGAGAGAGACTAAGTAGGAGTAGATGTGCCAGCCCTGTGGAATTATCTCCCTGTAGTGATAAACTGGAAAGCAGAGGGGTTTTTTTGTATTGTGTGACTGCTATATGCCTCGTGAAAAGCATTTCTTTTTTCTCTGTATCTTGGGTATCGTTATCACTGGTGCCTATAGTATACAGGTTAACAAAAATCTCTCTTCTATTGCAAAATGTTACAAATTACTCTAGATATTTCTTCAATGATATTGTACCTGTACTTTCTATTGTGGTTCAGATTTACCTCCATTGGTAGTGTCTCATGCTTTGTCCAGTTGAATCATTTACAAATATGTGTTGGCTTTAACTGTTTGGGACATGAAGTCAGATAATGCAGGGTCGGTTATTCTTCTATCTGGTGATCATCTGTTACCTAGACTAGCAGACAACAAAGAAAAAAGTGGTAGCGCCAATCTACTATGTGTCACCGTATGTATGTATAGCACCTAGCACAGTTGGGAGCATATATTATTGACACTGCTACGGTGTGAAGGGACCTTATTGCTGTAGGCACTACACAGGCAGACAACAAAATATGGTGCATTCCCAAAGAGCTCATGAGCGAAGTGTAGTTTATGATCAATTGGCCTTTGCAGCAGAATCCTGTAGGGGACCAGTGGTCAAAGCTGCATATATAAAACAATGACACATATTTATCCTACTGACATTACAAGGAGGTCCACGTTACACCATTGCAGGGGTTTGGGGAAGGCTGTGTTTTGCACTGTTTGGTAAGAATCTGCAAGTACTACCTAGTGTGAGTAAGAGGACCTAGAATGATGAAGTTAAAGTCTAGCCTAAGGCCAGTCGATCGTACAGAAAGGGTGACCTAAAAGGACTATTAAGAGATAGAAAAGATCACTTCAGAGAAGGCTAAAAGGGTATTTCTACCCATGGGGCAGAACTCCTCTCACAGGTTTTGCACACAGCTTTTGTAGGGACTGTAAAGTACTTTGAAAGATGTTGTTGGGAAACACTAGTAATTTCAATAGGTAAGGAAACAGTTCAATGTATTTGATTTTAACTATTTGTTTCATGGCAGAATTTGGGGAAGACTTGTATAATCTCAACCTGCTTTTCTCATTTGAGCATGAATGTGATTTTTTTTTTTTTTTGTATGAATAGGATAGAGCTTAACACTTAAATAGGCACAGAAAGCAGGGAATGGAGACTAAAAGTGCAGATTAAATAGATTCAATATGAATCAAATGGATTCAGATGTGAAATCTGCAGATGCAATCTACTGCAGTGAAAATCAGGTTTATTTCAAGTTCCCAAGTCTGAACTGCACCTGAAAAAGTCTACATAGAAATATGCATCTGTACAAAGCCTCTTGCCAGAGTTTAAAAGTTAATTTTAAGTTAAATTAGTGCAGCTTTTAGTTATAAAGGAAAATGTATGTTAGAGTGGAAACAGAACTCAGATTTATGGACTTCCTATAGAGCGCACATACCACAAGCCCATCGCTTACGGTATGAAAATCAGTGCAACAGTGGCAGATGCAGAGCACAGCAGCATAGGTTGGTGTTAATTTTTTGATCTTTGTCATGCAATATCCTACCGTAAGAACTGCAGATGGGGGGAGCCAAGAGAAGACTCTCTCTGTCCTTCGGAGTGTAAAAGGTTAGTGGTGAAGTATTTATTTTGTGGCACTTCAGGGGACTGAGCTTTCAATACCTTACAGATTGTTGGTCTATAAATGGACGAGTTTCCCTGTCATTCTTTCCTTTCCTCATAGTGTGGAAAACCATGACTAGAAACATCACCTGCATCTGTGAATTGCTTTTTTTCCTTCCCTGCGGGCTGTGGAGCCTCAGATCTTTCCACTGCAAAGTCAAGAGCTGATAATCCTCTGCAGGGTCATCAGAGCTGCTGAGGTGCCAGAGTTTGGCTGCTCCCTTGGTTCCCATGAGCGCAGGTGCCCGTTCTTCTTGCTTTAGGGGATGCTCTATTTGCACAGCCTTAATCAGCAGCACGTTATGGTTTTGGCCAGCGCAGTTTATGATGGTGACATAGTATATTTATTTTTAATGTGGAATCGGCCCGTGCCTGATTGAACAATGTACAAATAAAAGATATGGAAATCAAAACTGGTTTGGCTTGCTGGCCAGCACAGACAAGAATAGAAAAAGAACAGCTGAACAATTCTAGCAGGTAATTCTAAGTCTTTGGTGGGTGCTTAATTAAACTTCCACATGTTGGAGGGAGGGGAGAGCAAGACTTTTCCTAGTAGTATTGCAGGCACGTTGGGAATGACGGTTACGACTTGGAAGCATTAATTCTCATACAAGATGTTCTTCATTGACATTCTGGTTTTATGAATATTAAAATCTTTATCATCTGGTCAACAACTCCTGGTATTCATTTCAGAAAAAGCTGATATTTTCGTATTGTTCTGTAGATGGGGATTACAGAGAGACTACAGGTTTGTGGAACAGCGTAGAGCAAGAGCATGAACAAAACAGGAAGCCATACCTAGTCCTCTGCTGTAATCAATCTTACTCAAAACTTTAGGTGACCTAACAGGACTGTGGTAGCCACTTTCATAGGCCTGACCCTGTTGAAAAGCTTCTGAGAGAGAATAAGTATCTTGCTATTTCTTGCTATGTGGGCAGACTGCTTTCAGTATCTATCTCGGGGAAAGATTTCACTTGATGACAGAATTATTATTAAATCATGTATTTGGTTGCTGGGAGTTACCTGACTTGAAATTCAATAGATAATAGGCTTTAAGTTGCTGATAAAGTAACTAAATTTGCATATTTTATGTCTGAAATTAAATGGAGCAAGCAAAGGGAATCTCTAGTAAATGTTTTAAAGATCTTTTCTACTATACTTTTTGGAAACCAAGTGAAAAATGAAACACTTCCCAGTGCTTGGCTGCGTGCAATGACATCATGCTTGTTAAAAGGTTTAACTGCAGCAAAACAAATAGTCCAACTGTTCTGTGTCTGGGCTAAAGAAGAACTTCTTGGGTCCTAAATGTAGTTGTGGACAGTACCCATGGGATACTCTAGGGATTCTGAACTGAAAAATGTTTGAGGCGCAAATCTGGAATAATAAAAATCTCATTTTCACATTTTTTCATACCTATTTTTCTTCTTTCAAAGGTAACTAATAGTGCAATGTGGTTGGAGTAGTGAGATCATTCCCTCCTCTCCCTAAGAAAAGGGTGATGCAAGAAGATTAATCATATTAGTTGTAGCAGAGGGCAGCTATCTTCCCCAATACTTGTTTCACGACATAAATAATTTTTCTGTGTGTCTTCAGGGAGGATTAAAAAGTCTACTGTTAAAGAGCAAGGAAGATATGGATATTTTGATTTTGTCTTTCCCGCTATTACTCCCACCCAAGATAAAACATTAGCAGCAAATTTATCTCTGTTATGTCTTCCGTCCAAGTCAGCTTGCGTCTCTGCTTCAGACTGTTCGGTGTTTGATAATTCCCATTTAAGTCAAAGCTCCAGTGACATTCTGACTGTAATAGCTGTCAAGGTGTAAAATACGTAGCCTCCATGCAAGCACTGCTTAATTGGTAAGTAATTAATGGTACAGGCCTTCAGCTGTGATTGCAAATCAAACTGATAACATGAGAAATCACTACAGTGAACACTGAGCCATCATTAGCTTTCAAATATCAAGAATCTTGCAAGCCATTTCTCTTGCTAGAGATGGGGGGTGAGGGAGACGGAAGGTTCTGGCCAAGCTAAATCCATTGCAGAATCCAAAGGAATTCTAAGGGAAAATGATTAGATGGTTTTGTTTTTCCAGGCAATGCTATAATGGATTTTGTCTTGGAATAGAAAATGGAGGTCATACTGAGAAAAGGAAAATGCTGCTTTTATGTGGTCAAAAGTGGAAGCCTTCCAAATTTGGGAAAATGCAGTAATAAATCTGCAGCCATCTAGAATTATGTGGTGTTACAAGTGAAGACAGCTCCAAACTTTATTCCTGCAGCAGGAATGAAACTCGGTTCCCCTACCTCAGATCCACCACTGCCTGAGGTTATCTCCATCGGCTGCTTGTACCAGTACCCCAAGGCAGAGCCGAGCTGCCAGAGCCCTCGCCGTCCAGGGCCTTGCTGCACACAGCAGGCATTTTCAGTACAGTTGCACCACTATTTTTATGAATGGGTATTGTCCGTGTCATAATTAACATCTGGGACAGTCAAATACAGAGGTCCCACAGGACAGGGTGGCACTTCGTGGAGTCCCAAATCCCTAGCTATGGCTGGCAGCCACATCAGTTGAATTCAAGAGGGGAACTGACACGTTAAAATCAGTCTGGTTTCTTCCATACATTGCCCTCTGGAAACTATCAAGGTGCCTCATCTGTCTGGTTAAGCGGTGGCTGCTTTCCTTGGTGAGGTGTCCCTCCCGGTGTCGTGCTCAGGCCTGGGAGAGCACCTTTGCTCTCTGGCAGGCTCTCCTTTACATTTCTCACTGTCAATTCATCGCTGCTTTTTTTTTTTTTTCGTTTTGCTTGGGGATTTTCTGCCCATTTTCTCTGTGTTGCCAAGTGGTTCTGTGTTTGTAGCTTGTTAACTGCCAGTGTGTTGGTGTTGCATATGGTAAAAAAAGTGTAGCTGGCAAAGTAGTATCACCTCCGCAAAAAACAAAGATGTGAAACCCCACTGAATTCAGCCCTAAAGCTCCCGCAGGGACTGTCCAGGGCAGGGACCCTAATGGGTATGACTAATTAGGGATGCTGCGCAGCAGGGGAGCTTGATGCATGGGGCCGAGGTTGAGCAAACTTCTGGCTGTGCATTGACTGTCACACTTTGCCACCAGGGATTTTAAACCTTGAGGTTAAACGTTGTTGCTGGAAACTCTCTGGGAAATAGGGGGGGGGGAACTCCAGAGAGAGCAAAACGTGTAACGAGGGCAGAAAGCAAGCTCTGCTCCCAAGCTGGTGTGAGAGGGGAGGGGGGGGACACACGATTGCTCGCTGCTTAGGAGAAAACAAGCCCCCTGAAAGGGAGTTTGTTTTCCTCTGCGGGGACAGGAGCAGAAGCCTGCAGAGGAGAGGGGCTGGAGGAGGAGGAGGTGGGGTGAGCGGGGCCCAGCCTGGCAGGCGGTGGATGTGCCAGCGCCTCGGGTTGTCGTTTGCACCTCGGTCACGTGTGTGGAAAACATTGCCGCTGTTGTAGCTGGGTACCGCTTGCTGCGCGTGGGCGCAAATGGCAAGGCGAGATGTGGGACGGAGCAGAGCTGGGCCCAGCTGCTTCTGTTTATGCTCCGCGGGAGGCAAGCAGACGTACAGAGCGACTGTGGCTTGCTGAAAGTCAGCCGGGGGCTGGTGTCCACGGAGAGGCTGGCAGGGACCGGAGGCAGTCCGGAGCCTTCCCACCGAGCCCGCTTGTTCTCTCCTAGCGGTGGTCGCACCCCAGTGCTTGGCCATGGGGTTTGTTTCATTTGCAACTTGCTGCTCATCCTCATCAGTTCAACCCTCATGCCTCCTTGCTGTGCTCCGGAGGCCCTGACGGAGTTCAGATCACTTGTTTTCTGTCTTGAAAACAACAGTAAAATTCCTGAAAAGGGGGTGAGCGTGTACCTGCATGCAGGTGTTTCTGGGGAGGGAGGCAACTGAAACTGAGAAGTGGTGGTGAAAGGAGGCAGCCTAGGGCCAGATGTGATGGTCTCCTGCTTGAATCAATGGTTCTTGTGAGGCCATCAAAGCTTTGTGGAATTGCATCGCAAACCCCAATTCCACTGCATTTCTGTTTTCAAGCCTTCCTCTATATCCCTGAGGACCATAAACCTTTAAAAAAAAATAAAAATCCATCCCACATGGATTGTGGTCGCAGGAGCTGTGGTCTGAAGATGGTCTCCATGGTGTCATGATGGAAGCATGGTGCAGTTGGGATGGATGTGTGAGGAAAGGGGGAGAGATCCAACCTCTTTTGGTTCTGACTCTCTCCGTTTCAAATTTGAATAGGACACGTGGCTCCTGACACATGTTGTCTAACCAGCTTGGTTTTATGTGCTACTTCAGTCAGGAAATTAATCAGGAAAAAAGATAAGGGAACATTATGCTATTCAGAATAAATCACTGTGTTACACAATGCTGCTCCCATTGCCTAGGTAAAGCTGTTTAAGAAAATGGGCTGGCTTGAGGGCTTCCTTCTGATTGTCTAATTAAACTTCCAACCTTTGCAATTATGAAAATAACCATGTGGTTAGAACTACTTGTATATGTTATAGGTAACTCTTGAATTAGCTAGAAAGAGAATAAGACATTTGCCTTGAGATCTTATGCTGAGATTTCTCTTTTTATTTTTTTTAGTGCGCTCTGGGTTTTTTCTAAAGATACTATTTCAATGTAGAGCAGTGCAAACTTACAACATGCAACTGCTGCAATGGCTGAAACTAGAGGTCCACTTGTTGCAACATCCCATTTGCAGCAACGCCTAGTTAAAAAATGCCTCTGAGGAAAGTGCAAGAAAACTGATAACAGACACAAACCAGTCGGGTCTTTGTAGCCCCAGCAATTAGCTTCCATTTTAAAACCTTTCATTCAATTATAGCCAAGCAAAGGGAAGATAATGCCTTGTGGCACAGAGTTCCACTGGTTAACTGTGTGCTGTGTTAATGCTTTAGTTTAACTATCGCCATGTTTTCTGGCCTGTAGATGTACTTCCTGTGTTGTTATACGAGAAGGTAAAGTTGTAGATTGTTTTGTTTTGATTTTTTTTTTTGAGTCTGGGAATATTATGGGTAGTATTTGTATTATCTACTATTTTTAATACCAGTAATTAATCTGTAATTTCCAAATCCTGTCCTATTTATCTCACTTCAGTCAATCAAAGTCAATGAACTCCCTTAGGATGGGTATGTGTCCTAGTCTCATATAATTTTCTATTTTCTCCTGGACCTATAAATATTGGAAGCAGCTGTCTGCCTGATCTCCTGGGGTACAATCTTTCTCAGGTGAAGGTGACTCCATCTTTCACAGTACACCTGTGCACTGTGCAAGCAGCATGCTCTGCCTGCCCTAGCCATGAAGGCTTTCATTACAGCGAGGCTGCAGATGCAAATATTAAAAATCTGGTCTTCAAAAGAATTGTCACTTCGCTCTTAACCTCCTGGTTCACCACTGTGGATGAATGTGTCAGATGAAGGACTGGTAGCAGAGGCTGTGTTGTCCTCCATAACATTGGAAATGGACTTCATGCCACCCAAAGTGTTTCTTGTCAGTCTCTATTATCCTCAGCTTTTATTGATATAAGTGAGCACATCCCTTTGTTAGCTTGCTTGTGCCTTATAATGTAATTTTTTTCCCTGTTTTATCTGATCCTCCTTATAAAAACAGAGCTACGTGATGCACAGCTGGATGCACTTTGAGAAATCTGCTGCTGCCTGAGTGCTACCTGTTCGTGTGATCGGAGGGGAGTGCTGAGCTGAAGAATAGAATATGTCTTTTGTGATTGATCTGTCAGGCGGGTTTGATAGCGCGGAAAAAGTAGTAGGTGTTGTACATACAGAAACATTCGGGCTTGGACTCTGTTTTCAGTCTGAAATATGAAGTGTGGTTGAAATTTGAAGGGAGAGAGGGACTTTGCATAAGCAAGCGGTAAGCGCAGCTGAGTGACTTGTCTGGTGTGCTCGAGTGATTATTTTTTTTTTTTTTTCGGTTTCTAATGGCACTGGTTGCAGTGGGGACTGCAGCGTGGTAGCCCATGGAGGTACTGACAGAAGCAGGGATCTGGTGGTGAAGGTGCGATACATGTGGTATTCAGCCATCACTCAATGCCTCACATTCTTGTGAGAAATCTGCTTTAATCTGGGTCTGGTTCCAACTGGCAGTGCATAACAACAAGGCTTTCCAGCCTTCTCCTCCCCCGGGGTTTCAGTCCTTAAAGATGCAGGTTCTGATAGCGTGTTTTTCTTTCCAAGCCAAAACTTACTTAAAAAATTGACAAGCACTTACACCCAGCAAAATATTTAACCTTACTGCCAGGATGGAATTAGCCTTTGAGTTGCTTTCTGCTATTTCATGGTTAGCAGCACTACAGCGATCAGCAAGTGGCTTACCTACTTCACTCCTGTTCTATTTGCATCCAAGAGCTCTGTGAGGTCACACTGTTGTCACTGCGGCTTTTCTGAGATCTTTCTCTAGTAGGATTGTCAACTGTTTCTTCTCCTTGTAATTGAAAGACCCCCTCCTTAGAAGGTCCCAGGAAGCGGTAAGGGATCACAGCCTCCTGGGACACAAGTGTGGTCCTTGCTTTCCACTCTCAAGATGCACAACTTCCACACAGTGGTGGTGGTTGCAAGGACCAGTTCTGTGACTGAGCAGGGCTACGTATGGATCAGAATGTCTTCCCAGATTTATTGCAGGATGACCTTTAGTATTTTGACACCATTTTTCATGTATCTGGCAGAGTGAAGTTAATGTAGACTAGCGATTACATGTCTAGATGTGTACTCTATTGCAAGATGTTTATGCCCCTAGCCACTGAAATGGCCTGTTGTCAGACTTTATTATGTGAAGTGTATGATATTGGGTAAAAATAGGTCTTATATGCAAAGACAATGTCTCAGTATCTTTAAATGAGGCTAACTTAGGGAAAACTACTGTCTTTCTAGCCATAGCAACCAAACCAGGCTTGCTTTGCTCCAAAAGGCCAGTTTTTCATGTCCTTTTACAGTTGACATGGTCTATGGTGTTTTGTCCTACAAAGAAGCCTCAGTGGTTCTCTCACTGGCTTGTGTGTTTTTTGGTGGTGGGTGTTTGTTTGTTTGTTTGTTTTGGGTTTTTTTTTGTGGCCAGTATAAAATAGCTCTTGTCCTCCCCTGAAGACTTCTGAATTGTCACTGGCTTTCATAAATCCCTCTGAAGATATTTAACTGTAGCACTGTAAGAAATGCAGCCTCGGTGACTTTAAAACCCTATCTAGTATCAGGAGGGGCTTGGTAGGCTGCATGTAGGAGCAAGGCTGTCCTGTGCTGGTAGCTCCAAGTAGACCTGGTGTCACAGCCCAGTCTATCCAAGGGTGAAGGGATCAGTTTTTGGAAGGTTTTGCAGGACTCTTTTGTTCAGAGTCTTGCATTGCAGAGCCACCGTGAGCATCATAGTGCTTACCCACATTGCCTTGTGAGCACAGGTGCTGAATATGGCCCCTGACACCAGACTTCAACCTTGGTACAGCTGGGCTCTGACAGCACAGGGATTTTGGTATTTTGCAGTTTGCAAATTACACTGATGCTCAATTCTTTGCTGGTCTGGGACCTAAAAATCAGGTGAAGTTGTAGTGGGCTGAGTGTCCAGGCAGAGAGACTCCAGATGACCTCTGTACAGTCATGAGCCTCCAGATATTTTTGCATGTGCTGCTCGGCTTTCTCCAAAGAGAAACTATAGGCACCGGCTGTCTAAAGCACACTTGATTTAGGTTATTTTTCCATTTACTTTAATCATATTCTCAACCCATTTAACAAACAGACAAATGTGTAATGCTTGGGGCAGACCCAGTTCGCCTGTGGGAGAAATAGTTATTTTAAATAAAAACAGTCTGATTTTTTCTGGAGGTGATGAAGACCCGCAATTCTGATTGACTAGTTCACCAATAGATAAAAATCAAAATATCATCAAACTTATCTATTTACAAATTGTCCAGGAGCAGATTGTGAAATTGTCAGGTTTGTCATGTAAAGTTATTCACTAATTTCTTCAGGGAATAATTAGATCATTAGACAAATATGCCATAGGCAATCTGTGTGGGAACTTGTGTAATTAACCAATCCAAAATGAGTGATAAATTGTATATCGGTAATTTTCACACTTAGCAATTTAAGATGTGTTAAGTAGTTTTGTCATCAAGTTAAGGAACAGAAACAATACATTGTGACTTATATAACTAATTAGCATTCCCGATTTTACAAACACAAACAATTTGGAATTTACCTTGGGCGACAGTTTGCTCATGTGAGGTAGGAGAATATTCATGAGCGCAGAACTTTGCACTCACTTTTTGCAAATGCTTCAACGTTAAAGAGGTCATAAATCTGGTTAATCAGAAATTTGCCTTTCAATTCTAACAAATGTTCATGGTATGTTACTAAGAAAAAAACCCAACCTCTTTTCTTTCCCTGATATTGGCTCAGCTTCTTGTAAAATCCTCTTGACAGCACTTACTGAATCCGAATTGTGTTGTACTAAGGAATGGGCCTGTGCATGTTTTGTAAAGCACTGGGTGATTCCTTTGTTCACTGAATTAGTGAATTGATGGTTCTATGTCAACTTCTGACTTACGTTGTAAATGGACCGAGTGGGGGCGGGGGGAAGGTTGGAAACAGAAGAATATAGTAGTTTGGAAAGGTTAACTTCCATCCAGTCTCAATCTATCAGGAGAGGTTAAACTGTGGCCACAAGTAGGTAAGAGTGGCACAAAGCAGGTTACCAAGTGGAAAGGCGGTGATCGGTGAGGTGTAGCCAGGAGAGGTGTCATGCCATAAAGTGGTGGAGGTCTGGAGTGAATATCAAAAAAGCAAAAAGCTCTGGATGCTGCAACCCGTTTAAGACCTTGGTATGGCCACGTAAGAAGGTGGGACATGTGATGGTAAACTATGGAAAACAAGGGATCTTGCTGAAGGTTAGGTACATACATGCATGCATTTTTTTTTTTTTAATATATGTATGTATGCACGCATACCATGTAAAGCTAGATGGAGCAGATGACCTCATGGTCATACTCCATACCTGAATTTGAGGTCCACAAACCTCACAACTCTGCAAGTGTTTCAGGCACAAAAACTAAACTCTTCTTTCGGTCTCTCCTTCTCTGCAGCATCTTTTAGGTACAGAGTGAGCTCATCAGGATAATATTAGGTCAAGCACTATGCAACACTATATATAACAAGGCTGTGGTATGTGAAATCCAGGGCCACTGATGATATCAAAGTCTCTGGGAAGAGCAAGCAGCTGTCTGCTTTTATACATTATGCTGATACTACAGGAACTGTGAATGGTCTCTGGTTTGCTCAGAACACATAATTAAACACAGAAACAAATCAGTGACACTGTCCAGTTACATCAAGCTACCAAAAAAACCCCACAAACCCACCTGACTTGAACCTTTTAAGTATCAGTGGGTTGGATTCTCACTTTCTGCTTGAAAAAAGATGTGCAAGAGCGCCAGGATGCTTTTAGGATGACGATCATTGTGTACAGCCCATTAAAAATAAAACAAACAAAAAAATAATCCACTGCACCACTGGAGAGTCAGCAGAGGGAGTGCGAGTTAGGAAGCCCCTCTTTGAATATCTGAATGGCTGCAATGTAGGAGGAGGGAAGTAAACAAAAAGACATGTGTGAGCTAGAATTGTGGGAAAGAAATAGACCTAAAATAAAATCTCGATGATAAAGTTAAGGTGACAGCAGCAACACACCTTGATGAAAGTTGTGATACCCTGCCCTTGGAGGCATGTGAGCTTGACTGAATGTGTGCTAGAAAAATATAATAAATTTCTTGAAGTTGCCTAAGCACTTCCAACTCCTGTGACTTTAATTATTATTCTTGCAATATTTTGTGCTCACACCCTCAAGTCCATCAAATCATAGTTACATTTAAATGCTTTGCTTTTCTATATTTTGACTCTTGAGTTTCTACTGAAATGATATGGAGTCTCAATATTACTAAGATGGTTATGGAGTCAAGCTTAAATTGTGATCTGAGTGCATTTAATGTGTGAAAAAGCCATAAGGCAAATAACAAGATTCTCAGGGCTTGAAAAAGTCATGATGGTGCTTAAACGCTTTGAGCTGGCAATGCTAGCACTACTTAAAATGACATTTAATGAGAGTGCATTTCTGGGCAACTCCACAGAATCTATTTTACTTCTGCATCTTGTAGGGTTTTTCTTTTCAGTTACAGAGAAAATATGTAACAGAAAATCTTGAAATGGTATTTTTGCATTTGTGTTTAATTTATCTGTTTCAAGAATACACATTTATTCCCTAGAGCTGTACTTTATTTTTTTTCTCTATGCAGTTCAGGATTATTTTTTTAATGAAGTTCAGGATGGACTTCAGCTATAGCTGATAAGTCTGAGACCAACCATTTTCTTGACTGTATTTTAAAAGGGTGACCAGGAGTGACCTTAAAATTTAAACCAAGCTGTACTTTTTAATTAGGGAAAAACTTCTGTCTCTTGATTCTAGAGGTAAGAAGTAATGCCATACTAGCTCGATGGTATTTTAAATAATTGCATGTGGTTTTGTCTTGTCTGGCGCTTCAGAAATACATAGCATGACCTCTTTTTACTTCCCAGCAAATCTGCATCTATGTTGAAGATCAAAATGAAGATAAGCGGTTGTATAGGAGATACTTGTGGGCTACTTACATTTTTGCTCAGTTTTGAATGATGTTCTTTATCTGCACAGTAATTTACTTTGAAGTGCATGCTCAGAAATAAATGCTCCATGAGATTAAGGGGGAAATGATGCTGAAAATCTTGGGGTTTTCTGTTTGTTTTTGTTTTTTTGGTTTTTTTTTTTTTACACCAAACAAACCACAAACAACCCCAACAGAAGTGTCTAAGGTCCACTCTGCTTTTGACTGCTAAAGACCACTCTTTGCAGGACACAGAGAAGTGGCTTTTAACTGTATCTGTCTTCTGTGGGCTATTGTGCTAATAACTCCTCATGCATTTTCAGTTTGTTTCTATCCAGTATTATGTTACCCAGTTTATTTTCAGTGTTGTGGTTTCTTTTTTTTTTCTTTTTTTTTTTTTCCCCCTTCCTAAACTTCTGTCAATGTGTTATGGTAATGCAGCTCTGCTTTCCACTCATGAGGTGCCTGCATTCATTGGTGGGTGATAAGAATAAGTAAAACCTGTCTCTTAGTGCGCATTCACAAGAGTGTTGAACTGAGATTACACTGACATCTGAAATTCTGGCAGTTTGTAACTCCAAGTGCTTACACTTTGTAAATCTCAATCGCGTCCTTAATGTAGATTTTGTTTCGTTTCTTGCTAAAGAGTAAAAAATGTAAATTTAGAAAAGACTGTCACTCTCCCCCTTGGTCTTTGAGTGATTTAAGTCATTCCTTTGTCAACCGATCTAATGTGTTTTTGCAGGGATAATGTCTGCTTAGTCTCCAACATCTGTGTGCTGGACAGAAACTGAGATTCCTAGACATGTCTTGGGTGCACTGTATCTTCAGCATAGCACAATGACATGTAGGTAAAACGCATTGGTTTTATGCAACAAGTACAAATGAGGCTGATTTGAATTGAGCGTTGTTTGAAAGCTATGATGAAAGAAACAAGCATCAGGCACAGCCTTATATGATTTTATCGAAACTGTCCTCTTGCTGGAGAAAACTGGAAGCAGAGTGAGGCTGTGGTGCCATAACTGGCTGCGGTGCTGCTGGCTGGCTCCTGGGAAGGTCAGATGTGGGTGAGAGTGGCGTGACTCAGGGCTCTTGCTGGCATGGGCTGAGTCACCGAGCCAAGTTTGTGTGCCTTTCTGTTGCTTGCAAAATCTGAGATCTGTGACTATGGCCTCTCTTAAGAAGAGATTGAACCATGCCCTACGTGAGTAGAGCAGAGACCTGTGAAGAACTGAATGTTTTCTCCTGATTTATCTGAACAGACATCTCTTGCTGGTGGTTGTCCCCCTTGGGACTGCAGGACTTGTTCATGGGTTTGAGTTTTGATACAGCTTTAGCTCTCATAACTGAGCATGATCTCTTTCCTTGCCTTCATGCCTTCTCTGTAGATGTCTGCCACCTTCTTGCCCACCCCTATGTGCATACGTTTAAAGACTTTTTATCAGCTGAAGTAGCCTCGACATTACTGTGTGCTGCAGGCTGCCTGTGATTATGGCTGTTTTTATTTAGAGCAGAGGGAACTGGAGTTAACTCCATGCCTGTGACCCTGAAAGAGGCTAGAGGCTAAGCAGATACCTGAGATACAGTTGTAACTCGCAGAAGATTGGGCTTTTTTTTTTTTTCTGCCTTGTTATTTACTGAGGCTAGAGTTAACATTGCTGCAAGGGTCTTTCTCTGGTCTAGACCTTGGAAACAAAGACTGTTCCCCAGAAAAGAGCTGATGACCCCCCAACACATCAAACCGAAGACTACCATTTGCCCTCATACAGCATCACCTGCTAAGTAAGGAAGGGAAAATTCCAGATACAAAATTATATGGTTATACAAATACAAAATACTTCTTACAAAATAAGAATAACATGCCAAAATAAACCACCGCTTTCTGTAGCGGGGAAATGGAGCAGGTGCTCTTGAGCAAGACGAGGGGCGTAACCATAGATGCCAGAAGTCGGTCTCTGTGCTGGAGAGCAGCGATGGAGTAAGACGGTTTCTGTTGCACAAAGCGTATGGTCTTTTAATAAGTATAGGGCTCTGCTACCTCATTTCATGCCTTCCTGAGGAGAGGAGGTGGGACGTGGCCATGCTTGCTCTGTGGGCCTCTGAGATGACGGGTTTCATGACACTGGTGTGCCCAGTGGCCACTGGAGGGTGAAAAGGAGAGGGACTGGTGGTGGGAGGGTCCAAACTCTGCCCACAGCAGTGGCTTGCAGGAGTACAGCTGTGGGTGTCTGGGAGATGTGACCAAGGTGTAGGAGCAGAGAACTGGGATGGGCTTTTGTTGCTGGTGGGAAAAAGGGCTCTTCTCTCACTATGGTGGGGCTCAGCCTCAAGCTGTCTAGTCAATCTCTGCTGGTGTCCCCAGTGACTATCCAGCTTTGCTCAGTCACTTCATTGTTTTAATTACTCTTTTTCCTTTTCCCCCCTGTCACATAGGAAATGAAATAGGTAACAATGGTGACAACTTAATTGCAGCAGTCACAGACCCTTTGACTTCTCCATTCAGTGTCTCCTGTAAAAAATTGCTTTGGGTCAATTGAAGTGGACTTAATTTTTCTTCTGAATAATAATAAAAAAATAATCATGAGCAAAAGTCGCTTCTGGCCAAACTAGTATCTTTCATTTCTTGTTATCTGAGCTTTTTATTATTTTTATTAAAAAAAAAACAACCAACCCTACAACAAAAAGTGACATTTCAAATTGAATCTCATTTTGCTGTTTAACTCTTCCCCCTGCAAACCCAGAAGTTTTTTTTTTTAAAAGCTTGAAGGAAGCAGTTTGACTTGTAGAAGTTGTTCTCAAATCTTTCAATATACACATCCAAGCTTGACATGCATTATCAAACCCTGTTGATATGAAATAAATTGATAAATAAAATAGTTGTCAAGAATGTTGCCAAGCCTTCTTCATGTAGACTTCTGAGTGCCAGATGCATTTGGTTCTTATTTTTAGGATTTCTCCATATTGTAACTGGTTTAAGCCTTAAAAATGAGGGCTGACATCTTTAAGACCAACATCATCATCTTTGGAAGCCTAGGCCAAAAGGCAAGAGTTGCAAGATCACCGACTTGTATAACAATACATTTTCTTATGTTCAAATAGTAAAAATGCTGCAATTTCTTTTAATTAAGAAAATATTTTCAAGGATGCTCTACTTCTCTTTCCCAAATGAGAGGTTAAGCGGGCCAGCAGAATTTCATTTATTTGGCAGCATTTTGCTTGTTTGCTGCTGCAGGTCACCTTACTGGCTGAACCTTGCATTGTGTTTGGAGCCAATGGTGGGGGTATAATCTGATCCTCTAGACCAGGGGGTCTTGTGGCGGTGCCACCAGCGCACCCATAGTCCTTCCCAGGGAGACTGAGTGGGAGGAATGCTCTTGTGTGTTTTTGTAACATGTAGCCAAAGACCCACGAGATGTGCTCTCAATTTTGGCATCTTTGAGTCCTGCTGCCTATATTTGAAGAAATACTTGAGAGTGGATCTCTGTGCTTTTTTATCTTCAAGACTTGCACTTTGGCATAAGCGGCTCTATCTCTTGATCAGACCACAAAAGCTATGCCTTATGGTTTCAGGTATGAAGTTAAACAGTGCAAGAGGAAATACCAATGGCAAAGTGCTTACCTAGTTTGGACAACCAAAATTTGTATTTGCCAACTATGTAGTATGAATTTGTTCAGCTGAGGCCAGAGCAATTGTCTTTGGAAAATGAATTTGGAAACACCACTGGTGCCTGTAGTCACCCACAGAATTACAGATATTTTCCCAGTTGCAGTCCCTTTTGCTGCAGAAAGCTTAGAGGGGAGCTGGTGCTAAAATCTAGGTACGTCAGCACGCTCTGCTACTTGCACTGAAGGAGGCTGCTCATGGTTGACTGTAGCAAGCCTGATCTGTGGGGCAGCCAGCTGGGGACATTTCTCTCTTTCTCCCTCCCTCTCTTCACACCCCTCCTTCACCCACCAGCTTACACTTTTCCAAAAATCCATGAGCTGTTTGCCCATGGGTTCAGGAGAGATCAGGTTGTCCTTACCCTTCTTACTGGATAGGAGCAGGTGAAACTCTAGGTATGTTATTTAGCATGTCTGAAATATCAGCCTCAAGGGCCATGGTGGAGCTTGCAAATAGAGAGAGTACCTAGCTGTTTGTTGATTTAAAAACTCTTAAAAAGAAAAAGGGGTGGGGGCAAAATACCCCACCCTTGTAATTGTTTATTTCTTGGCACTTCTTTCAGTCTGAGTTGGACCTGCTTCATTGATCCATGTGAAGATTGTTGAGCCATATAAAGACCCTGCTGTCATATGCCTGTCAGATATTCTGTCATGTGTTCCTGCCCAACTAGTAAAATGTCATGCACAACACAGCCTTTCCTACACAGAATAGCCTTGGGCAAATGCACTCTACTAGTGCCTAACAGCCCATGGGATCTAATCTCAGCTCCCTTACTGACTGTTCATAACCTTTCTGTGCACTTCAAGACTTTTCAGACTAATCCTTTTGAATATAATCATAGCAAATAAGAATTTGAGAAGGGAGTGCCAGCCAGGGCTGGATCTGGGATGCAAGTGTCTGCTATGGTAAACCTGCATTTCAGTCACTTTTCTGTGTTATTTTCAGGAAGCAAAGTCTCTATGATGACTGAATCACAGGGAAAGGTTTAATGTATTGTTGCTTTTTTTGCCAGTAAGAATAACACTTTAGTTTAACTTGCTATGGACTGTTTTTCCAGACTTTGGAAGACGCCCTATATGTGATACCTAAAGGTAACAGCAATGGAACTTTATTATACCTGGCTGTCCTCCTTGGATGGCGCTATCCCGCATGCCGAGATCCAAGGAGAAGCTAGCAGAGGGATACCTGACACTCGGTAGTAGTGCGTTAGTTTCCAAATAACTGTGGATTTCTGTGGTCTGCCAGTGTTGGTTGTTACACCCGGAGAGCAGCATGCCTTTGCTGAGCTGCAGTGGGAGAGGCTTGTTCTGTGGACATGATGATTTGGCATTTCCCATGGGATGGTCCACTTAGGGGCATGTTTGCCAGAAGTCTTGTGAGGTCCTGGAGTAATTACTATTATGGAGATAATTTTAGAGTGAAGCAGGTGCTGTGAGGTGACATTTGAGGTTGGGTGGAGTTGAGATGCCTGATTAATTGCTATAGTTAGTTAAATCCACCTCTGAAAGTAGAGAAAGGTGGAGATGCTGGCTGAGAAGGCATGGAAGTGCAGAAAGTGTAACATTGCAAACTGTGCTCAGGTGAGCTCAGAAATATTGGAACTTGTTTGATGTTGGTGTGCCCTTCCAGAGGCAAATCTCTCTTCAAAATCCAATAGCTATTGGGCCTGGATACCTCATGGGATGGCATTAAGCTTCAGATCTTTTTGTACATGTGAATCCAACCCAGTTCAGTAGTAGCTACAGGAAAGCGAGTTAAGTCAACGGATACCTGGTGGCTGCTCTCTTCAGGAACCTCCATTGTGGTGCTACATTGCAAACCAAATTCACTGCTGTGAGCTGTGGGACTCGGCAGAGCTGGAAGCTGCAGACACTGAGCTGCTCTCATCGCCTGCAAGAAATTCAGCCTTGCAGGTCAGGGCTGGGCTGAGATGGCCTGGCAGCAAAGGTGCCCATAGATAAAGATATCACATTTTTCATCAGCTCTGCCAAAATTATTCCTTTCACCCTGTGATAATTCTCTAAAGTATTTTTTGCAGCTACACTTGAGAGATGCAAATTAGGTGATTTGTGTGTCTGCAACTAATGACCTTTGCACTGAAGTCATACCAGGAGCAGCAGAGACACTGTCAGCTCTGCTGGCGAGCTGAATGCAGCTCCTCCTGTGGCTGGAGCCCCGGCAACCTGCCCTGTTCTCCCTTGGGCAAGGAAGAGCCACCTTGTGATTAAAGCAGGGCTGGGACCCAGGAGGCCAGTCTGTAAGTCCCAGCTGTGCCCTGGATTGCCTCTGTGGCCTTGGAGTGACCGCTCAGAGGAGCAACGTGCTGATGTGGTTGCTCCCAGACCCATTTCAGTCCAGGCAAGATGCACTAGCCAAAAGCATTTGCCTGAGCGATGTCAGTGGATGGACCTGGAGTGCTGGTGCAAGCAGCTCAGCTGGCTGAGCTGGAGAGAAGGTGGGACACAGCTGGAGGCAGGTTGAGGCACAGCTGGGTTTGAGAGAACTCAGGGTCACGCTTGCGAATGGGGAGATGGTGCTTCCTTTCTCTCCCCTCCCCTCAATAAGCAAACAAATCCTCCAAACTTAGTTATTTCAGTGAATTACACCTGGGATTAACCTGTGCTGTTGGCTTTGCTTATCTTTGTGCAAGGCAAGCAGGAGTGCTGAGGCCGTCCCTCGGAGCTGGGAGTGAAGGATTGCTGTGCTATGTGACATGTTCCATGGGCAATGAAAGAGAAAGACTTTGCGTTATTCCCTGCATATGTAGCAACTCTGAAAGTACCAGGAAGCTTGCCCCGGTTTCTCGGCACGCTGTAATCCCGCAGAGGTGGTTGCGATAGCAGCTTTGATCGTGCGGTACCTCTGACCCCTACGGACCAGAGCGCTGGAACGGATTCAGCGCAGGATGGCTCTGCTGGTCGAGGGGAGAGGTCAGACAGCCTGGGGACAGGAGGAGGAAAAACGTTCACTGGGACAACTGGCGTCTGGACTGATATGCTTTCTTCAGTCTTGGAAAAGGTTCAGCAGGCTTAGCTTCTCTTGAGACAAACACTCCTTAGAAAAATAAGTTCAACCACGGGAAAGTGCCCAGACATCACATTTTCAAAACAGAATGTTTCCATTTGCCTTCATGCATTCACAGTGTTTTAGTCAGTCTGTCTGAAACCGTAACTGTGCTGTTACAGCAGGAGACTCGGAACTCTCTATCTTGCTGTGTAATCCCCATGTTTGCTCTAGGTATATCTTAGGAAACAGCCAGAGGCTGGGGTCCCTTTCATGAATTGCTTACTGGTCTAAATGACAGACGTGATAAATGAGGATATAACAGACATTGGAAAAGAGTGGAGCAGGATATTACAGCATGTGGATTCGTGGTTTCTGAGTTTAGATGCACCTATATTTTATTGGGTCCTCTGTTTATTCCAACACGGGAGGCCACATTCTCATGCCGTGTGAACGACAAGCTCAGCGCAGGGCCTGCTCTTTGATGTTTGCAGGCAAAGGGATTTCTCAGGAGCAGTCTGAATGAGGTGAGGGACTGATGTGTGCTGACTAGAGCTTGGAAAGCTGTTCCAAGCATGAGAGAAGGTGTGGGAGATGGTGCAGAAATGCCTCTGTGATGAGGGAATGAAGGGGAATGCAAGGTCAGTGCTGCAGGACCCGCTGGGGGCTGGGTCGGGTCACATGCGGGACCGTGGGCAAATCCATTAACTGCTTTGTGCTTAAGCTTTACCGCTGTAAAGCGGGGCTGGTAATGCAATATACTTGGCTCCTGTGGTAACTCACAGTTGATAACAGAGATGTCCAGAATAAACACGGCTAAGCCTGGGTCTGGGTATGCGTTTGGGTTTGTGCTCTTCTTTCTTTTCAATGCTTTTAGAAATCCTGCCGAAGTCATGGGGCTATGAGAAACCAAGCTTTCTAACAGCATCCGGAGGCTGAAACCCAAGCAGAAGACCAGTTACTGTATTATTCTACTTCATTAAGTACCTCCTTGAGGGGTTAAAGTAGCCTGTGAAAACATGTTATCGCAAGCAGCGGAGTGTCTTACAGCCTTTTGGGAAAAGGAAAGATATGCTATCTGTACACTTCAAGATCCATTCGTAGTGGCAGCCACGTAGATTGCCCCCCCTTCCCCCGCAGCTCTCCTCTCATTGTAGTACCTGGGCACTTCAGATATTGCAGATAAGTATTTGCTCCGCAGAAGGAGGGTTTTCCAAGCAATGCAAGTTTAGTACTGGCTGGAAGACAGCCTCTTGCATACAGGAGCTTGTACACCTTCAGCACTGGACCTATGTAGGTAAAAACTGAAATACTGATCAAACAGGCATATGTTCTGTTACCCAGGTAGCCGTAGAGGGGAAAAAGAATTTCAGACTCTTGCATCCATGAGGAAAGATGGGTTTTGCACTGACTAATTTAGTGCTACTAGGAAGCGTATGGGCTAGTGCACGCTGGTCTGTACGCTATCCTTTCCTGGTGGTTCCTGTCCTGAAACAAGCACAGCTTCGAGTTACTGTTTTCCATGGAGTTCAAAGCAATAAATGCAGGGAACTTGTTTTCAGGACAATGGAAAGTTTAAATGTGAATTCAGCAGTTCGTAGGGTAATAGATCCTGTCCTGTCAGATTCAGTACCAGAGGGTATAAAATATGTCAGATAATTCATCAGCTGTTGGGGTTAGATAACTTAATTAAGGTACAGTTTTGCTGAAAAACATGCATTAAGACAGGAGTAATGTCATTGCTGAATGCTACGTAGCAACATGTAGATGTCTTTTCTAGAACAATAAAAGAATAAACAGACAGCAAAATGGATAAATCTTTTTACATATTGCTAGAGATGAACAAATAATTTATGGCAATACCTAGCTTTGTTTTTTTTCCCACTTTTAAAACCTCCATAATCCAGTCCTCGCTTCTATTTGCAACTTGTTAGTGTTTGCCAAATTGCTTCTGAACAATTTTCAGCCGACAAGTTGCTCGTGAGGCCTCTGCTCTGTAACTAGCTGGTATTTGTTCATGATGTGCTTGACTGGCCACTGAAGTCAGTCTGCACTCTCTTTCTTTCTGAGTGAATGGGTTAAACTTTTTGAGCACAGAGGAATAATGGAGTAATACACATTTAAACTGCGTCATTTGATAATTTCTATTAAAGTCATGAAATCTTTGGGTTTGGGACTGCTTTCAGAGGCAGTGATCCAGGCAATCCAAAAAGGGAATAGTATGACTGGACTGGTAGCAGCAGACAGATTTCATTGACTTTCCCTTCCCCCTTCCCCAGTTATTTGTATTGTTTAACTTGATGAATAAAAGTATTTAAGCTTCTGATTCTTGTTCTTAGTGGGGTGCAAGGTGTCTGAGTGTGGTGGCTGACCTTTCTGCTGAGCTCCTGCATGGCCTTGGGTTGTTTGTCTGTACCACTGCAGTAGCACTGTCTGATCCCCTTTGGCTGTAGAGCTGGTCCGCTCTTTCCAGGCTTGTTGTGGAAGAAGTTTGAGATTGAGCTAACAGCAGAGTGCAGTGGACATTTAGGATGCTTATGCTTGAGCTTGGTCCCTGGCCTCCTTTAACACTGTAGGTATAACTGATGTGACTTATCCTTGATGTACAGCTAAGGAATTGATTCTTTCCTGTCTTGGAGAAGTATTATGGGGGGGGTGGGGGGGTGGGGGTGGTGGTGAGGGGAGGAATATAATTATTTGGGAGTTGGTTGAATAGCAGGCTCTTTTTGTTGGGCAAAAGCAATTAAGTAAAGCAGAAAACATTATGTATGGACAAAGGGTAGCCTTCAGGATACCCAGTGTTATAGTGTTTCCCCAAAGCAGAAGTTGGATATGGATAAAAGGGAAGGAAAGTGCAACTTCTGGGGAAGTGAAAACCTTGAGGTGGCTCAAGGAGAAAGGACATGTAGGATCTCTCAGCCTGTAGGTCGTCTCTGTGTTGTCATGAGTAGCAGACTAATGCGTGTGAAGAATATGCTTATTTATATCTGTGGTTTTACCAGAGGGGGTTGTCAGATTATACTTGATAAAGCTTGAAAGTGTTTCTGCATTTATGGCACTCTTGACTTGCTGAAAGGAACAACCAAGCAAATAACTACTGACTGATTTTGCTGCCTTGTGCAAAAATATGTCGAAGTGCGTGATTTCAGCAGGCTTCCCTAGCACTGCAAGTGAGATCAACATCAGTACTGCAGACTTTTGGGGCGAGAAAGAAACTTTGCTCCGAAGTAAAAAGGAGGAGGAAAATGATCATTTAAGTATATTTTAATGGGACACAACTGTATCTGCATGTATTTTATCTTGCCTTTGTATTGACTGACATACAATGCTTTTATTTATCTTTGTTCTTAAGGGGAACAAGGCAGTGATTCATCACCAATATGCAGGGATACCTCACTTTGCATTTGTATGGTATTGTCTGTCCAAGTGGCTCAAAGACCTTTACAGACTTTAAGGACTGTGTCTTCAGCTGGTATAGCAGTGTTATGCTGACACCATCTGAAAATCTGATCCTATCTCAATTCCCTTTTTGTTTGTGTATCTTAACTTGACATACTGCAATATCACAGATGCAAAACTGCCCCCCCCAAAAACCCAACAACAGCACGATTTGCTCATGGATGACTTCTCTAATATCAACTTTTAGAGCTGCGGAAGCACCTGTTTCTCTATTCTATAGGAGTCCCTATAGTTTTACATATGTGTACTGAAATGCCCTGTTTGAGTCCAGGGTAGCAACTGATATGAATTATTTTGTACAACAGCCCTGCATTTACTCTTACTTACTATGTGTCAATCCTAGGGGGGTGTCTCATGCAGTTTATGATGGTTTATTTTGTACATCCTAATTTTATGTAAGTGAAATTTTCAATGCTGGATATGCATTCAGGTGCAGAGAACTGCTCAGAACTCCCTTCTGTGATTGCTCTCTAGAATAGCTACTTATACGTTAGTTGGGAAACGTGTGCTACTGATAGCTATACCATTACAACTTCCTAACGTCAAAATGTGACATTGGCCCAAGTGCTGCAAAAAAATGTACTACTTTGCAAGCACCTATATTGATGTTGTCACCTCTGCAAGGAATTTATATACTGCATATATACACACTTATATATGTGGAAATTTTATATTTGTGTGTGTTTATAATTTTTTTCAATCAAATCATGTTGACAGGTGTTGATTCAAGTAATAACCTGAATTTTCTATTAGCTGAACCTCTATCAGGTTTACTGGGGTTTTTGTTTTCACTCTACTTGAATATTTATCTGTTTGTGTACTTGCTTCTCCTTATCTTTGGGATCTTATGGAACCAGTCTGATGTTCCAATCTTTAAAAAAATAATAAGAAAAGAACATTAGTAAGACACGTATTTTTCAGGTAGCCATCTTTAAGTCAATTTATCTGGTCCTATTCACTAACAAACATTGTTTAACAGTTTGTAATGATAAATATTCTTCACTGCCAATAGAAAAAAAACTGGAAATCTTCCTTACTAATGGAAAGTACTTCATCTGTGTAGTTCATGTATGTAAGAAAAAACTTAGGGTTTTTGTTTGTTTGTTTTTTACATAAAGAACATTATAGACTGGTTGCTACAGGGAGATAGTAAAAACACTGCAGAAACGGCTTCTAGGAAGAAGCACTGGCTTTATGGCCTCCTAATCAGCTCCTCATAAAGAATCTTAAACTTTCCTTCATACCTTCTGCACCTAGCTTTTTCTTCTCACTCAGCATTATCCTTGTGTTTTGAAGCAGAACTTTATTAGTGTTACTGACTGTGCAGCTGCCTGCACTGATGCTGAATGAGTGTGGGTCAAAATAGTCCTTCTGGTGGCTGCTGATACGCAGTTTGGTAACTAGTTCATTTTGAACCCTTAAAAACATAGTAAATACAAAATAGAGATTTTTCATGTAGGGGTTCTTATGCACAAGTGTTGTGTTAAAAATTATCTGTAATTTTCAGAAATGTTTCACTACAAACTGTGGGGGCTTCTAGCAAACCAGAGTCATGTGTAATGCAGTTCTTATTTCTGTATGTTAAACAAACGTTCAAGGATTATATCATCCTGCTCCCCGATGTGATCTGGTGGTCTAAAACAAACATGGACTAATATTTCCCCCACCTGGGCTTTTTACATTTCCCTGAAGTCTTATATAAGCCATGTAGTACAACGGGATGCTGTGTCACTTATTCCAAAGGTATCATCACCAGTGGAGACTTGCCAGGTGACTTCATCCTCCCACTCACTTTTGCCTCTGTCTCACGGTTGTGTTTCGGGGAGAGAGCATACCAGCCTGTTGTCCTTGTGCACCTCGTTGAATTTTCTTTCCATGTTTCCTACTGTGGAGTCCTTGAGGATTAGTTGCCCTTTTAGGAAAGCTGAAAGGCCTCCTCTTGTAGCTGCTTAATTCCTATCACAAAGATACTGATTTTCTTCAACCCCTCAGTCTTTCTTTTCTGTTCCCTCTAAGAAGGATTCCTTGGTATTTGCTTTGCTAAATATTGGATATTTCTAGCTGGGTAGAAATGTCTCCTGAATCTTTTTCCTTGTGGTCACAAATCTGTTTCTTGTATCTCCAGTTCTTGTACCATCTGTCCTTCCCCCTGCAGCATGTGTGGCTGTAATTTGGGTAACTTATTGTCCAAGATGTCTTTGTTTTCTCAGATGCTGTGCATTAATGACATTTGAGTTTTAGACTGTGTGTATCCTTCCTTTTAGTGGACCAAGAGCATATTTGGACCACTGTCAGACTGGAAAACCTGAGCACAGCCAAGGCACTACTAGAAACTCTCCCCTGCTCATCTGCTGTTTTCTTACGGGAAAGAGTAAACCTCTCCTACCCAGACCGTCCCCCCAAGTTGGTGGCTAACTGCAGCCCCTTCCCCAGAAACTCAAATAAGCTTCGTTTCAAAGATTCAGTGACATCATTTTGCAGAAGTGCTGGGTGAAGCATAAGTTCATTTCCCTCGGTACCACTTCTTAATGCATTTTTGTTCATCAATGCGTACAACTAATGTGAAGAGGCAATTCAGTCTCAGCAGTCATTCTACTGAGGGTGAAATACTGATACGTACTTCATTTAATAAAATAATAATGCAGTGCAGCTGTACACTGTCTCTCCCACAAGGATCTCTAGGTACCTGAAAGAGTATTAAATAATTAAGCCTGACAATACCCCTGTATTTCATTAGTTCCATTTCACAGGTGGATTAGCAGAGGTTAAGTGACTTGACCAAGGTCAGCATCAGACCTTATTCCTGCGAGGGAAGCCTGTTCAGGCGATAGTTTGTAACGTGGGTGGATCAGCTGGTCCCGCGTCGGGTCTCTGACAACCTGGGGTCTGTGCACAGAGGCAGAGCCAAAGCCTGTGGCAGAGCATGGAGGGAACCGGGGAATCCTGGCTCTGTTTTCTTAATTTGTTTCCAAATATCCAGGCCCAGGATAATCCATACTAAATGCGGTGACAGGGCTGAAGGGTTTCATTTGCTGAAGCTACAGAAATATATAACCTGGTGCTCAAGAGACATGTAAGCATTTGTTTTGTATCCACTGACATCTCCTGTCCAGTCAGCTCAGCAAGTCATATTTTCGTAAAGTTATTTTGCACCATCTGTATTGAAAATGGCAACTCGGCCAAATACAATGGATTTTAAGTTTATTCTGTGAGAGAGTTTTAAAATGGAAAGAATCCAGCAGTGAGCCAGGGGGAGGAAATACAGTATCTTTCCCAAGGAAAGTCAGGGTTTGATCCTGCAGGCAGCTGAAACTTGCTGAATTAGTTGGGTGCTGTGTGTTCAGCACCTTTTCAGAGATGCTCAGGACTTTGCAGAGTCAAAGCTCTGAGCTATAAGGTTAAGCATGAACATTAATGAAATGTTATCTCTCTACCAGATGGAACTAAGTGACAAGTACTCTGGCTGTCAAGCGCAGAAAATTGTGAATCTGTCGCACATCCCCTGACAACAGCGAGGCAATCTTCTTAAAACTGACTTATGCAATAGGCATTGCACTGCGGTGGGGTATCTCATTCACGTGGTCAGAAAGCTGACCTTCCGTGGGAACTATTAGTCCCTGGGTTTTGTTGGGGTTTTTTTTTTGGTTTTGGTTGGTGCTTTTTTAAAACAAGCTTTCAAAGTACAATGCATCTAGCTTTCTTATCAGCCGCCACCTTGCAAATAATCCACTTAAGAGGATGTTTTTTCAATGCTAAAATAGCTACAAGCTAAGGCTCAACTTGCATAAAAATTACATGTATACTTGAAATCCTTACAACTGATAATTCCAGATAAGAACAGATACTCCATTCTGATCAGCCTTCGGCTGAAAGGTGTAACCATTATGAGCCTTTTGCTGTCAATGAAACATCTTCCCTGTCTACCACGATACAACAAAAACATTATGTTGCCATATCAGAGCACGGCAGAACTTTCCTGGAGCCTTAAGGGATTGCCTCATATTTTACAGACTTAACTAACTGCTGATAAATGAACAACATCATATTTTTGTATGTGCATACTCTGCATGAATGATCATGTAGTATTATCATTTCATCCACAACTGAAACACCTTCTTTATAGAAGTGGAATGCAGAGCATAAGGGGAATGTATAGGAGAACACTTACATATTTGAGGTGGGAATTAAGATGAAAAGTGCAGTTAGGAAAATAAAACAAGCTTTCAAAGTGATCTCAAAATATGACTGCATCTCTTTGGTCTAACCCTGTAGCTGCAAGCTGATAGCAAATAAAATGAGGTCATTCAGAGGGAATTGAAGTTCCTCTGGAAGTTTGGCTGCTTGTGGTTTTCAGAATAAATTTACCTTTGCCATGTAATTGACCTGCTGCTTCAGTTCTCACCTGCTCTTGGAAAATGCCCTTGTCTGTTCCTTCAAAGAAGGGCTCATTTTATCATCAAGTTTAGATGAATGGTTGGAGCGGATTTTTTTTGTATAAAATATTCATTATGAACAAACTGTGAACTTGTGAATATGCATGATTCCCCTTTAATCTGTTTTTTTTGAGAAACATTTCCTTTCAAAAAAAAAAAAAAAAAGGCAAAAATGGGTCTGCTCAAACTGACCACCAAGACCTAAGTATCAGTTGCTGAACAATCTGCGCACAAGCTGCCTACAGGCACGATTATTTTTCACGTAAAGAATTCGTGGAGTCACTTTGAAGAAAACCACAAATGTGACTGTGGACAACTTGCAACGGACTGAAACTTGCTCAGTAAGTTATGTGTTTAACAACAAAATGTTCTCCAGCTAAGGGATGATACATGGTTAAGATGAGAGAAATAAGTCTTGAAAAAGAGGATTGAAAAACTTGAGGATATACCAGGAAACTCCCACCACACCTGGGAAGCATGTTAATGAGTTTCCTTTCCTTGCAGCAGAAGGGGGAGCAGTCATCAGATTAGTACTTGGACAAGTGCATTCAGGTGGTGGCAGAGGTCAGTTATGTACTTGAAATGTGAACATTTCTTCATCAGGTGGTTGCTGCGATATTTTCAGAGATTTCTACCATTTAAAATAGTGGCAGCCTGTGACATTCCCCTGCTGCCATCCAGGGTGTCCACAAAGTTGTATGGAAGCGTTGTGCTGTGGCCCCTATTGTTGTCCCCTCATCCAGGCAGCGCTACTTGCTAGATGTCACTTTTGGGTGGCTAATCCTCTGTCCCAGTGGTAGATCACCTTGCAAAACTTTGTGGGAAGTGGCTGTGGGAAAGGGGAAACCCCTCAAAATTTCTTACCTCCATTAAATTGACTCTAGGAGGCACGGAGGAGGCAGGAGTCACCATATTTGCATAACCAAGTTTAAGTTGATATATGTATAGCTCTTTCATACTACTCAGGAATGGAGTTGCAGAGAGAAATATTGAGAAACTTGTCCCAGGTTCAGCTCGTAACAGTGCTTAGCCAGGGTTATTCCAGGTAGTGAATATAGTGAGGATGGCTTTCCAGGGACTTGGTTAAGACAAAACAAGTGTGTTGGTGCATTTTAGAAGGATAAACTTCTGTCTGAGGTGGCCAAGCCTTGGAGATGTTGACCTTCAAGTTACCACAGTATTTTGAGGTCCATGGCTAGTAAATACATAGAAATGTACTGAGAAAACAGTGGAGAGAGGATTATAATCCTCTCTTGTACATGATCTCCTCATGTTACTTAATTTTTGTCCCCCAACACGTATTTTATTGTATGATGAGGGTATGATGCTCCTCTGGATGCTGACCTGCTGGAAAAGATTTCTCACTTCTTTAGGTGGTTTCAGTTGAGGCAGTGAATAAGAGTGAAATATTCTGCTTATGCAATTGCTCCTGGTAATAAAACCTATGGTTCAAATGTAGGCATTTACATTAATGAAAGAAGGTTGCGCATTGCAAGTAGTGGCAGCTTCCGCATTGGTCATAACTCACTGCAGTCCCAGTTCAGCAAGTTTTAATTGGTGAGTCTTTAGCTTTCTCACAGGCAACTTCCAAACCATCTCATTAATTTCAGTAGATGTTTACGCTGTCAGGAGATACTGAGCTCTCAAGGAGGTACAACCCTGAACAAAACAGTCTTCTGAATGTATAGCTTGCAGCTTGGGTAAGCACAGGGTAAGAGATAAGTGCCCTGATGTGATAGGACCAGAGATGTGTGAGAACAAAGTTTTGTTTTCCTTTTCCACAGCAAATATGTAATTAAAAAAGACGACCAAATTGGCTCACAAGTCTGTGACTGTGGGCAGTGTGGGTCAAGTCAATTATTTGGGAAATCAAAATGTTCCTTTGGCTTCTGAGTGCTGGGCAGCACTACCCAATTTCTGAAGGGTTCTGAACACTTTCTGAGATGAAGCCCTTCACAGTTAGGGCAAAAGGATCACAGGAACAGGTCTCCATCCCGCTTGCCAGATTCAAGGTATGCCTCTCGTCCCCACCACGCCCATGTACTCTTGCCTTAAACTTTTGCGTCATGCTTTGATGAGGTGGGTGTCAGAACTGGGGGAGGTAGGGATGTGCTGAAAACCCATGTGTGTTTGTGGAGATATTCAATGGATAGAAATCTCAATTTAAATAGTAAGGGAGAAGAGAAGACACCCCGAGCATGCTGTAACAAGGGGAGCAGGTTAGAAGAAAGGAAGAGTTTTACTTCCAGAGTTCATCCACTCTCCTCTCCAGAGCATGACCAGGAGTCTTGTGTTTGAAAGCTGTCCAAAAGCAGAAGCTGTCAAGGACTGCTGAAGCTTCATGTTAACTGGGTTTTTGAGATGTCTCCTGTTGCTTAGTTTTGAAATGCAGCCAGTGCTGGGGTAGGTCGTGCAGTTGCAACATGCACATCATTTTTGAGCAGAATATCGACTACGTGCTAGAGAAATCCAGGCAGAGTGGAAGCTGGCTTGGGCATCCGTGCTTGCATCTCTGGGCTCGTGAAAGTGAAAAATGAAATATTTGACTATTGCAAACAGCTCCAACACAGTGATCTTCAAAAACGTGTTGCAGGAGCGCTGCTTCGCTGCTGGCTGTGGGGAAAGGAGACTGCACTTGTGGAAGCACTCCATCCTTTCCTTCCTCTCCCACTTGCATACTGACCCAGCTTAACGCTCTCTGGCAGGGTCAGGAAGCACATAAGTTCAGAAAGGCTATCTGCCAACTTTAATTTTTCATAATTTAGTCATTCATGGTTTTCTGTGGAAGAAACGCCCTGTTTGGTTAGGAGGTAAACTTATTTTGGCAGGGAGGTAAATTCGCAATTCTCACTGTCAAATTATGGCTAAAAAGAAAGAAACCATTTTTGCATTCCAAGAATTAAACTCGTTAATGTATGTAGCATTACATTTTAGCAAAGTAATCACAGCTGAGCATCCAAAATGTTGTCTTGAATGCTTGAAAAATTTACTGAAACTAGAGACAGAAAGGGCTCTGCAGTGTCCTTTATAAGAGAAACTGCTAGTAATTCTCATATTGGGTCAGCAATTCAAGATGTTAAATTTTTTTATTTATATATAATAGATACATGCATATGTATGTATGTGTGAGTATAGGGGGAAAAAAAATCTCATGATGAGAATTTTCAGTAGTTTTCCATATTTCAAGCCATACTGTTGCCTCAAATTGAGCATTTATAATATCCATTATCTGAAGTTTAGGCTTCTGGAGGGCGCATATATATACATAATGTGCTGCTTTTATGATATAAATATGAAGATANGACCTGAGAGGATCTGCCTAAAAACTGCTTTTGAGCAGTTGTTTGAGTAGGGATATGTGAGAACTCCTTAGGTTGTTGTGTGTGTGTATGTGTGTGTGTGAATTATTTATCAGGGAAGTTGAAATGGATGCTTCATTCTTGTTTAGTGTAATTAAGCCCCTAATATTAATATATAATCAAACATATTGCTTAGGGGTTGACTCTTCTGATTCTCAGCCTGAAGATACTGTCTCTNTTCAGTAGTTTTCCATATTTCAAGCCATACTGTTGCCTCAAATTGAGCATTTATAATATCCATTATCTGAAGTTTAGGCTTCTGGAGGGCGCATATATATACATAATGTGCTGCTTTTATGATATAAATATGAAGATATACAGGAGTAATGTGTGCGGTGTGTTTTTTTTTTTTTTTTTAAGAAAGAGGAAAAAAAAGAAAAGGAAAAAGGGGGATGGGGCAGAAAGCCCAGCTCCTGGTTCCTATACTGTTTTTGGAATTCCTGTGTGACTCTGTGCAAGCTCTGACACTGAAAAGAGGTCTCAGCTTTTGAGCTCCTTAGTCTTTGGAAGCAAGGCACTGAATATTGTATGGGTAATTTTTTGGCTTTAAATAGAAATGTGTAATAAGCAGTACACCCAAACTGGCAAATGTGAAGTTTTGTGAGGGCTGATTTCCAAGGGGGTTTTCAGATATCATGTTGTTGGGGAATGTTCTCATTGATTCTTGATATTTTTGGACCTGAGAGGATCTGCCTAAAAACTGCTTTTGAGCAGTTGTTTGAGTAGGGATATGTGAGAACTCCTTAGGTTGTTGTGTGTGTGTATGTGTGTGTGTGAATTATTTATCAGGGAAGTTGAAATGGATGCTTCATTCTTGTTTAGTGTAATTAAGCCCCTAATATTAATATATAATCAAACATATTGCTTAGGGGTTGACTCTTCTGATTCTCAGCCTGAAGATACTGTCTCTTTCTTTCCTCCTTTTTTCTCATTAGTAGCTTAGATAGGCATGAAAAAAAAAAAAATCTTTTGAGCTTAAATAAGAGATCTTTGTTGCTGCTGCTCTTGTATAGTTCAAAAGCAGTTAATTTTTAAGACCTCAAACTTGGCACATGGCCACTCTCAGCTGGCAAATACACCCTTGCTATTTTTGCTGCGTGTGATTTTTAGTTCATCTGGAAGCTGCTGCCAAACAACTTTAGTTTAATTCTCCTGCCCCTTGCCTCTTCCTATTGCTCTCCAAGTGCTCTCATGTGCTTCCACCCAGTTAATGAACCATCTGTAAAATGAGGGAGTAGCTCAGTCCTTGATGTCTCTGCTGGATCCCCAGGCCATAATGGCAACTGCGGCGGCTGGTGGCTCGCGCAGCAATGACCGAACCAGCTGGGCTGGCGGCACTGTGCTCGCCTCCGACCCACCCCGAGCAATCATCCCATGGAGAGCGAAACTATAGGCACTGCAAGGCTAGTCTGGTTTGGAGCCATGCTCCCCAAGTGTGAAGACACCATTCCCCTCTGACATCTATCGGTACAGGCAATTGCATCATTACAACCACATCATTTTGTCTGGCATTCAATCTGCAGCTTGGGAGAAGATTCTCATAGCTTCAGGTGTGTGAAAGTAGGAGCTGGCATGTTTTGTGAGTGGCAGGTGGGAGTTGTTCAGTGGGAAGGTTAGATGAGATGGTAATTGGGAGAGGCTCTTCAGGCTAGTTAACAGAGACAGGAAAATTTCTGTGGATTTTCTTTTCTGTTTTAGAGCAGTTTAGGAAATGAAGGTAAATACCATATCCAATTTGAAAGCAAAGGGTGGGAATGAGCTATCCAGAGGTAGAGAGTAAATACAACAGAATCTGGCTTGGACAGTATGATGAAGCAGTTAGTCTTCCAAAAAGTCCTCTTTTAAAGCAAAGACTTTTTTTTTTTTTTTTTTAATTAGATCTACTAAAATGCTATAAACTCTCTTTGCTGGAAATTTTCTAAATTAAACTTCTGCAGAAAAATGTAAAAGAAGCTTGCAAATTGTTCATCTTTTCCCCTTGTCTGTCCCCTTGTTTATCAGTAACGGAGAAAATCTGTCTGAGAAAAGATGCAGAGAAATACTAAACAACTCTTGTTCCATCTGTAAAAGGAAATGGTATCTCTCTGAAACACTTCAAATGGCAATATTGCTCTCCTGTACCATCACACTTCTTATATGAAGTGTTACAATAGTATTTTGAAAATACACTACATTATTTGACTATATCTCAAATGTATTGTTTGGTTTCACCAGAAAGAGTTTGGTGAGCAATTGATTCATCGCTGCATGTGAATTGCTAAGGCTTCACTTTCCAGAACTGAGTATTATCCGTGCGTGGTCCACCCACGCTTCCTGGCATGGTTGGCAATGCTTACAGTTGAAGGTGACTGGAGGGCCGAAGTCCTTTTGAGATGGAAATGCTGTGTAGGTGAGAGAGACAATATCCAGGAAGGATAGAAAAGTACCCATCAAGTGACAATGTACACTTTTAAAAAAAGTAAAAAAAAAAAAAATAAAAAAAAATCTTGGAACGGGGATTTGGACATTAATATTATTTTTGATCCTTTGGAGCTGTAAAAGCCCTAGGCAGGCCAGCGGAGTATGGAAATAGAGGCACTTTCATGTTATGTACATTACATATTTCTCACAAACACAGAAGGGTGAGTTTGTACTGAACTGGTTATAGATTGAATTAAGCAGACAGCACTGGCAGCGTAGCCATAACTTGCTGAGGGTGACAAAACTGAAATTGGCAACTGCAAATTAAACACACCAAGGTTTTTGATATGGTTTTGTTTAAGATAACAAGTGAGACATCTGCAGAAACTGATGTGAATTGTCTAGATTCCCAGACACTTTTTTGCATCAGTCGAAGTTTGGGAGTGTGTCTGTCTGCATATGTGATCTTTGCTATGAGTGTCTGGCACAATGTGATCCTCAGAAGCCGTCTTCACTCCATCTGCACTAGGGTCTTTGCTGATGTCATTAATTAGGAGGATTTTTTTTTTGGTTTTAACAGGAGGATATGGAAAGGATGGAATTTAGTCTTGCTGTGTGCAAATCCTGAAGACTGACTGCAAGTTCCTCACTCCCTTCCCTGATCCAAAATGGAAGGTTATGAAAATGATGTGGGTTGCAGTATCGCTGAAGCTTGGTTGATACTTGTATCTGTAATCATCTTCTCATTGGACCCATGTTCAGTGGTTCCTTTGCTTTCCTAGCTCTTGGCAGAGGTGGTAATGAGCTGGTTGCAGCTCGGTGCCGAGCAGGTGATAACAATGAGGATTGTTCAGGAAGAATGGGTGGGACCTTCTGCCTGCCTCAGCTTGTATGATATATGTCCTATACTATTATATCACCTAAAGGCTTTCTCTCAGTCTGGAGAAGAGTTGAGCCGTTTGAAATTGGCTATGTAGTCAGCTACTTGTTTTTAGACAAGTGTGTATCCATGGATCTTTAGCTTTCTTGAACAGAAAATACAGACACAAAAAAATGAAGGGAGGCAAAGAAGTTCGCAGTGGATCCATACATACATGATGTATTTTTTAAAGATAATTTGTGTCCATTTCTTCTTATCTGCTGGTGGCAAAACAAAATTTGATCAAAAGCTACTGAAGTAATTAGAATGAAGAACTTGGAGATCAGAAAATGGGCAGGATGGGAGATGGATGGCAACAAGCAAACAAGGACATGCAGAGTATTTCTTGTCTTGGGACTTTTCTGCTCTGCACTAAATGTCATATGGTCTGAGTAAGTTTGAATGAATTTTCAGTTAGGGTTGTTAAACTTGGCAGTGTGGGCTGCACGTTCAACAGGACAGATTTATGAACTTCACTCATGCAGGTGGTTCAACCTGTGCGCTGTTAGCTATAAAGGAGTCAGTAACCTTGTACGAATCCCTTCGCACCTGCTCAGTTGAAGGTCGTGTTGTGATAAACCCCACAACACTCCTGATCCCTGAAGAACCTGTAGCTCTCTAGGAAAAATGTGTAACTACTACTGCTATGGAATGCATGCATTACCTTTTGCATTCAGCTTAACTGAGCATCCAGCGCCTACCCCTAACTGTAGATTGTACATATGCATATAGTTTTGGTCCGTCTTAACCACCTTTACAGTACTAATAAGATCTAGATTTCTAATTTGCCTTTTGTTGTTCTTCATTCAGTCTGCCTTAAGACTGTGTTGAAGCTTCCAGTATGAAAATTCAGGCAGATATATTTAAAATTTATTAGGCTGATGGCCTCAGCTTTAGGATTAGTGTTGGTTTTTTTGTGTGTAATTGCACAAGGTGCTTTATTCATTTGCTGGTGTTTATAGAGCTTCTATTTTTCCTGCATGTATTGTGCTGTTGTAATTCTTTAAAACAAACAAACAATTATAATTTTTCTGGTCTTATCTTTTAAAGTGAATCTCCTCCTTGTGGATCAGAGATATATCTTTTCTTTTCACTGTTAAAAAGAACATGTCTTTTCTACTTTACTGCACCATAGTTAAGCTGATAATACTCACATGAGGCTTTAGTATTTGGAAGCATGTTATATACATTGAATCCTGCAAAACTCCAATCAAGTTAGTATATTTTCCCACATTGTACAGATGAAGAAACGTAGTCAAAGTAGTTCAGCTACTTGCCAAACCACACAGTGAGTTAAAGACAGAGATATGATTGGACTTTGTGGTTCCCAATCTGTGTTCAGGCTAGTAAAGTATATTGAACCTCTGGGTTCTTTTTGTAATGTAATGTAGTATCCAAAACCTCTCTTTGATTTCTTCATGTAGATTGAAAATGTCATTGACAGAAAGACCATTTGATTTTTCTTAGCCTTCAGGAGAATGTGAATTTTTTTAGAACTGAATTTTTCATCAGAAAATTGTATGCTGACTTTTATACGTCACAAATGCCATATGGACTCCTAAATATGGAGAGAGAATAATTATGAGCCCCTTTGTACTGACTCACTTCTCTGATTTTTTTTAACTGCATTTTAAGGATTCAAAAGCTGATTGCTAACATGGTGTATTGCTTCTGTTGTTAGATAATCTTAGCTTTTAAACTGAATACAGCCGTGCAGTGCCTTATGATTAATTACATGTACAACAGGTGTTGATCTTGTTGGACTGAGATTATGAAGTTCTCTGCTATCCAGGTGGTCTGTTTTAATATAAAAAGACCAGTAGCATAATGAGCAAGAAATTGAACTAACAAGCGGGGGGGAAAAATACTTGAATGCATTAATCACCTTTAATAAGCTTAGCCAGCTCAGCACAGCTAATCAGCTGGGAAGTCCTTGCTTTGAAGAAGCATCAATTGTTGTATACCCAGTAGGGTAAATAAAAGATAAGCCAAGAGTGGTGGGAAGGGTGTTTGTACATCTGAAAGCTTTCAAGATTTTCCAAATATAAGGCACCTGGTAGGATGGTTTTTAAAATTATATTAGTCAAAATGAAGATGCAGTTACCTTTTGGTAATGAAGAGATATGTCATTCAGATATCTCCAGATGCACTAGTGTGTCAGTAATTATCGAAAAGTGCTGGTTATTTGCAGTGTAGCTCATTTTAATTTTCACACTTGAAGGGAGCAATGGGCCTAACTTAAAGCTCTGCTCATCAACCCTGAGCTCATAAATTTGAGGCTAAGATGCTACTTTTATTTAAAAAGATGTGCTGATAAGTCCCCTCCCCACACAATCCATTTCATATACATAAATTCTTTGTATTTCAAATTCTTTGACAGTGAATGAAGTGTCTGTCTAATGCTTAGTTAACAGCCCTTTTAGCATAGCATGTGTAAATATTTTTTTGTTTCCCTAATACCATAAAGATATTTTCTTCTCTTAACTCCTGGTTTTGCAATTCTTACCTGTATGGTAGCAGTAACTGTACTTGTACTGTTGTTATGTTGTAAGCTATTGGACAATTGCAGTGTACAAAGACACAACAAATGCACAGAACCTCAAATTACAGAATCCACCTTTTCTTGAGAACTTCAGCAGTACTTCTGTCTTGCTGATATGAGGAAAAAACCCTGCTTCTGCTTCTGGCATTTGCAGGTTAGGACTGCATATTTCAATGGTATTGCAATCTCTTCAATGCATGTTCTCTCAGCAGCTTCTCCAGGGCTGGAAAGGAAGGAGGGCAGCTCTCTCAATACCTGTGGCACTCAGGATGTGATTTCCTCAGGTTATTCATGTGACTTTTCCCCCACAACTGCTTACATGCTTTCTTTTTTTTTTT
>VXBL01001733.1:223190-265562 GCA_013400195.1 Aramus guarauna
TTTTTTTTTTTTTTTTTTTTTTTTTTTCATTCCTCCCCTATCTCATGAGTTTTCCTTGGCACTTGAGGCACATGATGAGCTTGGAGGGTTTTCCCCTCTATTCTGTTCTTTTTTTGTTGTTGAGCAAATCATCTTTAACTTTTTTTTTTAAAAATTTAAAAACATTTTCCTTGTTCTCCCATAACTCTCAAATGGCCAAAGAGATCTTCCGCAGACTCTGTAGACCATTTTACCTTGGAGATGAAACTGAGCAAATCAAGTTTAAACATTGTGGAGTGAGAAAGTAGGATTTAAAGGGAAGTCTGACTGTACTTCATAACCATCACCTGAGCTAGAAATCCTGGTGTGCTCATATAAAGATGATGTTGGCCATTCTGAAGGATTTTCTTAGAAGAAAATAACATAGAATATTTTTAGATAGAATACAATCTGTCCAGTCTGATGCTTTGAATCAGCATGTAAGGTGTTGTCTAAAGCATGATTGCAGCTGTGTAGAGCCACTGGGTTGCAGTGAGCCACTTGCACACTTACCTGGTTATTTTAGTTTAACCTTTCTAGTATGGTGGAAATTTAACTGTGTCTGTGATCACGTCAAGGCAAAAGCAATTACTGTTAAGTTTTCTTCTCACAAGTTCCATTTGATTGCTGATGGTGGTTATGTCAAACTTGAGGTGTGTCTATACAAGCAACTCAACACAGATGAAGCTGTAGTTGGGTGCCTGGGCATAACCTTAGAGACCTAAAATACTGGCAGCATGTGGGCACGTTCAGTAGCCACTTTTTAAATGAAGCTCCTGGGGTTTTCACAGCTGCCTGGCACTCAATTTGGCAGAACCCATGCCGAAATGACTGAGGAGAAGGTGATCTCACCTTCATAGTATTTTCATGTTGATGTACCTCATTCCCCAGTAATGTTGTGATCAGATTGAGGCTGTCACATGTTCCTTAACGTGTTCAGACAAATATGCTCAAATTTGGCATGCCAGGCAGGAGATGCATAGCCAGCATGCTGGAGGGTGAGGAAAGCCTCCATGAATTGGATGTTCACTGAAATGACCATGATGTCATTCATTTAAAACAGAGTCCTCACAAGGCTCCCCTTACTGTTTAGTAGTTTCCACAGTACTGTGGTGCAGTCCCAAGTCTGCCGGAAGCCAGCCTGTCTCAGTCAGGGCTCTCAGCCTGAGGACTTCACCTAGGGTGAGAGGGAAGCAGCGAGTAAAAGATGTGAGGGGCAGTCCTGTACTTGTGTTAATGCATCTGTGCCAATGACCCTGCAAGGAATGATCTAGATGTGGTGACCGCAGATGTTGCCGCCTTCAGTTAGAAGAATTGGACTGTGTCCAAGCTGCTGATAGATGTTGAGTCCGAAAATGGCTAGTTCTTATTTTGGGATATCACCATCAAAGTCCTTGATTCATAATTACAATCCTTGAGGCTGGATTACAGCAATTCACTTTTCCGCTTTGGGAGTGGGAAGGTACAGGGAACAGCTGCTTTCCTCTTCCCTGCTCCTGTCCCAAAGGCGACACACTCTTGATGATTCTGAGTGCTTTCAGAAAGACGTACAACCACGTGCTTGCTGTTAACAATACCAGGATCAAACATTCCTATTTCCCTAACATGGGAAAACTTACTTCTTACGTCAACTCACAATGGATATGTCAATCATATCAATTGGACCTTGCATTGTACCTCCTACCAGACTGTAGCATTGTTTTATAGTCCATATTTGCTTGTACCTGTTCAGGTAGCATGGAACGAAGACGCTAATAAAAAGCACATGGATAAAATTTCTTTCAGAAATCTCAGGCCAAAGCCAAGGTCCAATTCTTATCAAGTGTCTTTGCTCCAAGACTTGACTGGTTAGGCTAAGACTGGACAAGCCACCCATCCAGCACTTTCCCAGAAGACATCAGATGCTGCAGTATATTAAAACCTTGATAGTGGATTGTAAAATAAGACAAGAAATTGGTACAATTAGTGTTATTAGTCAACTAGTATTACTGCAAATTCTCCAAAATAATTTCCTCTATTTTTCAGGGAATTTGTTCAGTGACACAATAAAACTGAGGTTTGGTTGTTCCAAATGACAGTCACCACAGGTGCAGGAAGAGGTGGATGGGATGGGGTAACCCCTATAACCCTTACCCTCAGAAGTCTTGGAAGCAAAAATGACCTGCAGTCATGGATAGAAATTGGCCTTGTATTTCCCTGAGCAATGCTGGAATAATGAGTGTCGTACATTAAGTGAGCCGACCTTAAGCTACCTCCCTCACAGATTACTTTGCTTCCTGCAAGCTCATAGTGCTTGTGAGCATATGTGCATGCTGTCAAAGCATGATTTCAAGACAGAAAATAAGGTTCTAATGATAATTTGGGTCTTGGCTTTGCTTAGAGTATTTTGGTAGTGAATCCTTTTTATACCCAATTTTCATCAGGTTTTTTAATGCCCTTTGAGATACCTAAATTGTCATCTTTATTATAGAGAGTAGATGTGCAATTTTAGAGAGTTGGCAGTATTTTTCTGACTTTGCAGTATATTATAAATCCCTTTTTCTTCCACATGTCCTGCCAAACCTGAAAGTCTTGCAGCTCAATCAACTTACAGATGAATAAAACAGATTGCTGAAAACTTTCTTGAGCCTCTGTACTGTTTTCAGAATTGCCAGAGGTCAAGATGACCATGTTCTTGCAAAGGAAGTTAAATAGTAAAACTTTCTTTAGTCATACAAATAAAAGAGAACAAAGAACAAGGAAGTGAGGTTACTCAGCAGTGATGCAATCAAAAAGTTTGTAGTCTCCCAATAAGTAAGTTGATACTTTGCCTCTAGTTTTTAAATACTTATGATAATTTGAAGTGTGAAGGTGAAACCAAGACTTCTAATGAGAATGAGTGTGTAGAGTGAAAATTGGCAAAGTGAGGTGGAAGTATGACTGAAGAACTTAATGCACTCAAGATGCAGGTAGCAGATAATCTGCATTCCACAAAAAAAAAAAAAAAAATCTGGCATTGTGCAGTGGAATTCCACCAGTGAGGATTTTTAACACATTTGTCAAGCTGCTGTTGTGACTGGAATAGCAAATATATTATCCTTAGACATAAGGAAATGTGGAGAAATTATCTGGGCAACTACAAACTTGTTAGTCTGGCCTGAGAAGTATGCAACTCTTTGGAACAAATTGTGAAGGAAAGTATTATTAGACAAGATAGTAAGTGGAGAACGTGATAAAAATGTAGTTTAGGTCTAACAAAAGATGATCACACCAGACTAATCCTATAGTGTTCTTTGATGTGATAACTGATCTTATAGGCAAGCCAACTGTGCCAGATCTAACATAGTTGTTTTTCAGTGAAGCCTTTAGTGTAGTGCTGCATAGGGAAGTATTAGTTGAGGAGAAGGTAGGGTTTGGTATTGTAAAGCAGGTATTGTAAAATCAGTGAAGGGAAGAAAACATCATTGTTGGTTCTAGGGAGATGAATAGCAGAAAATTTCAAGGACTGCAGGGCGAAAAGAAGTCAGCGTGCCAATGAGATACGTTGCCGTCAACAATGTTGGACACCTAGATACATGAAACATTGGAATACCTGGGACAGCCTAGGCTTTGAATGACTGGGAATTTAATATTTTGTGGTACAAAGGGTGAAGTCATGACTGATGGAACTGCTGGAACACCAGCATCAGCTCTTGTTGTAAACTGTGAGCTTATAAACCAGAAACTGAGTGAGAGTAATAGTAATAGTTGTACTGTTGGGGTGTACGACTACTACTGCAGGGCATAGCAGTTGAACAGAGGATCATTGTGAGCTACCTTATGATCTGACCACGAAAAAGGCAAATAGAGTGCAGGCAACTATTTACAGTAGATGGATGAGCTCTTAATGCTTGTAAATAAGGCTTTGTATACACAAAATAAGATGTAACTTTTAGTCACCCATATTCAACAGAGTGTGGTTTACTGGAGCAGCTTCAAAGAAAGGTTAGCATAGAGGACTGGGAGAATGGAGAGTCTATTTTTTGAGTGGAGTTGAAAAGTTTGGCTCTTTCAGTAAAATGAAGGCAGAGAACAGGCATAATTGCTGTCTAAACAAATCACGTGGGTAAATAATAAAGGTAGGGAAAAAAGTTAATCCAAAGAACAGCATTGGCAGCAGAGAAAAATATTAAGTTGGTCACAAATATGGTTAAGATTGAAATGAAAGATTTTTAATAGTCAACAAAACTGTGAAGTTCTGGAAAACTTTTCTAAAAGGACAACAAAGACAGCCAGCTTTTAAGATTCGGTAAGATAAGTGTATGAGCAAGATTACATCATAGTTGTCCTGAATGTTCCTGGTATTCCATGCCCAAAGTTTGTGTTACAGTTCTATCATGAAACCAGTCTGCAGCCTTGCTCTTATGTGTAGCCCCAGCACACTCCAAAGGAATTGCTGGTTGCAGTTACGACTGTAGAAACATACCCTTTACCAATATTTTGTTGCTATAAAGTACAGCTGAATGTCCATTGACTAGATTAATAGCCTGAATTGCATAAAACTAGCTGTCTACAACACCAACCCAAAAGTTGTCTGTGTTTGGAAATATATAAAATGAGGCATTGATCTGTGAAGACAGGTTAAGATTTAGGTAAACTTAAATTAAGACTCAGAAAGCCATTTTTGAAAACACAAGACCAGCTTGTAGGCTGGTACATATTAGCAGACTGAAATCCATAATAGAGCTACGTCAGTTCCCTTGTTTTAAGCTTGTTGGTATGGCAACCTATGGCTGAAATTGTCCAAAAGGAGTTTTCTTAGTATGTGGCTCTTTGTCTCCATATCTATCGATACTTGCAGCTAATTTTCACTGTGTTAACTAATTTGAGAGGTTTGTGGTTAGGTTTTTTTATGTTTGTTTTGAAGTCTTTTGGAACCCAAAGTGTAACATTTTTATAAGAGGATCTTATATTCAAAGAGCCTAAAACATCTGCTTTGTGTTTTAATCATAGTTTCTGTGTGAGTTTAACAAAATGAATTTTACTTTTTATATTAAACTACGTGTAGTCCATGGGCTATTTAGGAGTGGCTTTACAGAAAATATGTTGTCTTCCAACGCTACAATTATTTAGAATACTCACCTTTAAATTTGGAGCCCATAATCCCAGATGTGGCCTCTGAAATGGGTTTTATTACACTGGTCCAGCCACACCGGTTTCCCGTTACTCCCAACTGGACAATGTTTGGAGGCTCGGGGCAAGACCCGCAGATCCGCATTATGCAAATGCAATTCCCCAATTCCAGCAGTAGCAGCCGCATTAATTCCCAATGTGGCCGTTGGGGCTCGGCTGGGCTGAGCCCTGTCTCCCTGGCATCATCGCTTTTTTCCATCCCAAATAGGTGATGAGTAATTACTTGGTCTTGATTTATTATTCAGACCATAGTAGTTCTGTTACAAAGTAAACATTTTTGTTGGCTGTGTCCTAATGCAAAGACCATTTCACAACCACCTCTTATTTTAGGTTTTAATTGCTTTGCTTTGCTGTCAACTGATGGCCCCCTCCCCCATGCCCCAGCCCTCCTCCCCTCTCCCCCCTTCATGGTATGGGTTTTTTCCTGTTCCCACACTGCTAATGTGATGAGCAACAGTTGCAGTATCACGGGGCCCTCTCTGAAGGCGAAGGAAAAAAAGAAAAAAATCCCAAACACCACCTTGTTTGCTTTTAGAGCTCTCCCGCCTTTTCAGTAGGGGCTGTGCTAATCCTTGCACTATGAAGGGAAACTCCTATGTAAATCAAACCCGTGCTCCATGCTGTCCTCCTTCCCCCTCCAGCTCCCGTATATTAAGTGATTGTTTTCCTCCCTTAGAAATGACAAATGATTGGTTGCTTTACTCTCAGTTTTCAGCATATTTTCTTCTACGATCTTGGAATCTGGGGTTCAGTCTTGCTTATATCTGTTGACACATCTGGTTGACATCCCACTCCCCCAATCTATTAAAAATAAATAACATAACGCATTAGTGTTAAATTTAGTATATGACTTTGTTTCTGTTCCTTCATATTATGCCGTACGTTCTCGTGAATTTATTTTCCACCAAGATGCTCAGAACAAACCAAGGCATTTCTAGATTTGAAGATGCAAAAACTAATGCAAGTCAACCCAGAGCAGATTGCAATTCCTTCCCCCCCCCCTTCCCCCTAATGCTGTTTCGTTTTTTTGTACTGCATAGCCTTTTCTGGTTCAGCCTGCACTCCAAGGCTAGATTTTGATGTCAATGATTAGTATTTCTAATCGGTTGAACAAGGACAATGTCCCTTCTGCTGCGCAGAGGACACAAAGGCCCAGGCACTGATTCTGATCCCCCTCGCAGCCTTTTGGCTCCGCTGGGCCCTTTCCCCAGTGGCTGTAAATCAGGGGAAATTCCACCCATCCCCTGAGTGAGCGTTGTTAGAGATTAGAGCTGTAACCATAGGGGAGCATGGGTTCCCCAAGGTGGGCGAAGCAGAGCATGGTGCAGGACAGAGCCCACGCACGCCTCCACCGTGGGCTCTGCTCTTTGCTGTGGATGGGGGCTGAGCAGCTGCAGATTTGCTGCTTTGGGGGAAAAGACTCTGGATTTCCACCTGTAAAGCAGATTCCAGGGCTTTGTTCTGCCCCAACAAGGCGAACTTTGCTGCTGGCAGCCTGTGCCCGCTTGGCTCCTGGCAGCATCTGAGGGGCAGAGGCTGAGGGCCCCGTCTAACTTTCTTTGATATCAGTGGGAGTTGCAGTTCTTCTGTGCCCCCAGGATGGATCCGTGAAGTGGTCGTACAGGTTCAGGCTTCACTTCTTTTATTTTTCCTGAAACAGTTAGTAAGTTAATTTACATGAGATGTGCACCCTGGCAAATGCCATCTCCTAGCTATTGTTTCAGCTAAGCAGCTGTCATTTGCGTAACATTATGCATCCTTCATTGTACCATGCTAATTTTTTGAGGGGCAATTTTTCTACAATGAGCACTGCGGCTTCTAACAGAAACCTCTTTATGGCATTGGCCCCGGGGAGCTGCAAGCCCTGCCAAAGCAAACAAAGGCTTATTGCTCCAACTGGGCATGTCTGTGCCTTTAATACAGCGTGAAGTTCACAGAACACTGCATCCAATCTGCACATAGTTAACACCTGGTCCAATGCCTTCTGGCAATTAATCAAGATATCAATCAGTGATGACAAAAATTAATAAATAACCCATGCTTGCATATTGCACGTTCTCAGAATGGGAGAATTTGCATTGACACTTACAGCCCATTTACATTTTTGACTGCGTTTTCAGCATGTGATACTGTACAATACAATAATTATTGATGTGTATAAATAACTGGTACCTTAAGCACTTATGAAAGAATGCAAAAAGCCACATTAGTCTATCTCGGTAGAAAAAGCTTTGACCTCACTGAATTACAGCCCCAAACTTTGATGTAGGGCCACGAAACTCCTCTACTGCTAGCAAATACATCAGTGGGCTTAGTCTAACTTTGTCTTCTTTCAAAAGTAGCGGAGTGGTTTTGGGTTGAACATGGCTTATTCTTATCTCGCTAATTAATGGGAATGTTTTCCTATACCTTAAGCCAAATTCCACTGTTACACCTTTGTTAACTCTGAGCAAGTACCCAAACTTCATCCCTTTTGAAGTAACTTGGAAGTTAGCCACAACTTCAAAGGAAGGAAGATCTGTTCCTCTCTTCATTTAGAATCTATAAAAGTACTCTGGACCATGTTTAATTTATCAAAACAGAAGCAGCACTTTGCAAATATAGGTGCACAGTCATTTGTACTGGCCACACGAAGGCGTTATCAAAGGAGTGGCTTGTCTTCCCTGAAAATAGAAATCCCTTGGTTGGATGTGAACAAAGGTATCTCTTTTGTAAGTGTTGATACTTGTTCTCTAGTGATGCAAAAAACCATGCCTGGCAAAGAATGAAGCAAGTATTTTTTTTGTTATCCTAGAGAGTCCTTGCTACAATGATCAGAAACGGTAATTATAAATCACGGTCACAAATGGTGGTTCTCCTTTGCAGCCCAAGAGAGACCATGGCTGTAAAGACTTGGAGTTCAACATTTGCTGCTGCTTTTAGGTCAGGGTTGAAGCTCATTAGCGGCGCAGAGGTGGGAGGTTTCTCCTGCTTTCACAGTGCGTGTTTCTGTCCTACCAGCTCTGTGAATGAGCAGCCCTCTCCTTGATTGTCAGCTAGTGGGTAATTAACCCACTGATGAATGTTATGGCTTTGAAAGAGAGGGTCACTCGTGGCCAGGTAGAGGCAGGATCAGGCGAGGAGGACTTGTATCCCATCCTGACCTACCACGCTGCCCTGCTCTCTCTTGAGCAATGTTCTAGCTATCATACCAGACTGGGTAGTGACTTTCAGAGGTGCGTAAATATAACCTCGGTAATAGTAGTTTTGGTGGTCCCAGCTTAAGTGTGGAAATTGCGCCAGGACCTGTTAGAACTGGGTAAACGTAGTAGTTTTGCAATGGTCTGGCACACGAAACAAGAACGTAAATCTGCCACCTGAAATCAAACTCTGATATCTCCAAAAGGTAACTTCTGAAATACTTCTGTTTTGGCTCCTGAATTATTTGGAGTATAACAGTTCCTATGAACTTCATGATTTAAATACTTTCCAGAACAAGGAGACAAGAACATTTAAACTGGCTTAGTAGAAAGGCATTTAACATAAAGAGAGTAATAAAAATACATCACCTGTCACATGTGATCTTTATATGACCTTAGCCACATAACAATAAATATTACATAACCACACTAAAAGCAGTTTTTAACATCATATATTTATATTTAATAAGTTGTGATTTTTCTTTCCTTCAAGATGCAATTTTGATGAGACACTTTGTGTGATCTAAAGGCAAAAACTTTGTGACTGGTTATGTAATGCTTCTAGTGGGGCATCATTTAAAGACTGTTTGAATGAAAACATATTCACTTTGTTTTACAGTGTTCAAATCTGACAGAGCAGTATCTATACAGTCCTTTTTTTTTTTTTATACGGGTTCCTACTTTCAACTTTTTTTTTATGTGTTTGACTGTTGGGCAACTCTTCACCTAAATGCGTAAAATTAAACTTGCTGAATACTGCCCAGGACAAGTGATCAGTTGCCATCCCCAATTACCAGTTTAACTGTTAGTTTTACGCTTGCCATCTTTAAAAGAAAAATTATTGCAAGCTAGTTAGACTCTAATTGTCCCTTTAAAATTAACTATGTGAGATTCGGATTACAATTTAAAAAGGCAACAAAGGAAATCAAACTATCCAGCTTTAAATTGGCTTTTAATTACATTAGAAAGCCAAATATTACAACTGTAATTATTTTTTATTGGGAGAAGGCTCTGATTTTTCTTTTTCATGTGTTATCCTGTCTTACTATGGTTTTTGGGGGCAGTACCTATTTGTATAATGGAAACACTGACAATGCTTTCTGTACAAATATAGGTAATATAAATATTCAAAATATGAAAAACATTCAATTTTTTCGTTTTTGAGTCATGTATCTTTCCTTCAAATTTTCTAGAGTTTCATACTGGCCATTTTTAGATTTGTACGTTGCCTGTTGTCCAGTCGCTAGATAATGTCCATAAATATGTAATATACAATGGGTTCAAACACAACAGAAGACCAGGTTTGTGCCTTCTTCCCCCAACAAGTTATAGCTATTTTGCACAATCAGCCTTTAGGCACTAGCCAGCTGAAATGGAAAAAATATTTAATAACAAGAGCTCAATAGCCTGCAGATCTCTGATGTCTGAGATGACTTCAACTCTTAGGATGAGCTACGCTTAACCTAAGAAATATGATTTAATTCTACTTCAAAAGTATACTGAAATCTTTGATATATGGTCTGTGGTCTATTAAGCTTGATCTTAGCCTGACCTTTTGAAGGAAGAAAAGCTTTGTTTCTTTTTTAAAAACACAACCAAACAAAACACAGATATCTCTATGTGGGATCCAGTAGTTGCAGCTTCAAAAAAAGAAAAGCATTTAAATTTGTGCTTTACTTAAGTACTTCAATTGTCTTGTTGACTTCACAGCCTAGATATTTCTTTCTTGCCTGTTGGAAAACATTGACCTCAAACTTGCTCCTTGCATTGGAATTCCCTGATTGACTTTGGAGGATAAGTTACTTGAAGCCATCTGAACTACGCTTGCTAGAGGGGGTTGAATATAATAAACCTGGATGTGGCTGAAATATTCTTAGCCATTTAGTGCACTCAAGTGCACAAAAAAAAAAAAAATAAAATAAAATAAAAAAAAAAAGTAGCAGTAGCTATGCCAGAGGGTGTAAGCGCTCTAGAAAGACTAATGGAGAGAAAAAATATTCAATATACAGCCTAGTTGATCAATAAGGTGTGCATTCATTAAGAGAAATTTTGTAATATACTGAAGGTTCCTTCATTTATCTGTAAAAGATGGTTCTGAAGGACTGGTAGAGAGAGTTCATCTCTGAATTCTGTCTCCTATTTTAGAGGTAGCTGTATCTCTATTCATCACACTTTAAAAAAAAAAAAAAAAAAGGTCCTTTTCTCATACCTTGTACTGATGGACTGTCACACCTGGTGGATAGAGACCTTGCTTCAACTTCCAGCTTACCTTAATTCATGACAAGCTCACACCCAATTGTCATGTGCCAGTTTTTTCATTTGACTAATTAACACTTCTTCCTCTGTGATGCTAATCCCTCTGATCCACCTATAAAGAGCAATCATAACTTTTTTTAGCCATTGTTTTGGTAGGCTCACCACACCATCCTGTTTCAGTGTCCTGCACAGCCAAGGCTTCCCTCTCTGGCCATCCCAGCAGTTGCTCTTTAAAGTTTTTCCAGTAATCTGAGACTGAGACATAGTAAAAGGAAACATGGTTGCGTGGGCCCACTTCACTGATTATCTCCTTGATTCCGGGTGGCTGTAAAGGGATGAGTGAAGGGACTCGTCTGGTTAGAAGAACTATTATGTGGTATGAAGGTCATCACAGAGATTGTAATTACAAAGGAATGGGAGATTTGATCATCAGCTATGCAGTTACGGTTGGGTATGGGATGACCTCAAAACTGCTTGGTGATTCTTAGTTGGGTAAAAAGTAATTGATAAGAGCTGAGAAGAAACCTTTGGTCATGGTGTATGTTGTCACTGGTGTAGAGAGAGTTTTTGGGAGTTCTGAGTGCTTCAACAGAAGGTCTCTCTGATAGTTTTCTCTCATGTTCTCCAGTATTATGTGGCACAGGGAGGTCAAGTCACTCTCAGGTTCTGTAAAGTGTAGATAAATAGGTGTGTTAGAGCAGAGAGGGCTAAGCTTGGTTAGGCATATGTAGACATCTTGAGGAAGGGAGGATAGTGAGGAATGATGGGTGATGTATCAATCAAAATAGAACCATACTTCAGGGCATACAGAAAAAAGTATTTCAGAGTAATAATTAATCTAGAGAAGCCAATGGGAAATGAGGAACTCGCAAATCAGAGACATCTGCTAAAGATGCTGGTAAAGCAAAGAATTACAATAGAGGGTGGGATACAAATTGTAATTGAATTAAGGGGGAAAGGGATGTGGCAATACATTATGTAAAGTCAATGGCATGTGAGGTTAAGTTAAAGTAAGTGAAAACCAGGCATGGCCAGAGAGGTTGTGAAGCAAAGCTGTGCTTGGTCTTCTACAAAGTTTAATAAGATGCAAAGTTTTGAAGGGACAGGAAACTCTGTGGATTGTGTATGGACAAAATCATAACCTGGACCTTTGCATATAAACTTGCTTTCTTATTTACTAGGCATTTACCTAGGTAAAGGAAGGCTACAAAATCCAGCACAGTTGGTCCAACATAGTTAAATGATAAGGGTATTTTATCTGCTGCCATACATAACATTGCAAGAGGATTTAGTTTATGGAAACAGCTTCTGGATGTTATATATGTGGGTTTTTTTAAAGCAGCACATTTTAATGAACCTTAAGTGGTTGTTCACTCAATCTTATGGGAAGTGCAGAAGTTTAGTCATAAAGTGACGATAGCTGAACAAGAACAGAACTCTTTTGAATTACCTTCAGTGTATAAAGGCAAAATAGGGAGAGTGACATAGTGATGCAAAAATGGAGAAAAACCTTATCAGTTAAATGGAGTACTTAAGCCAAAACTCTACCTTAAAAGTGGATAAAATTCTTCCAGGTACTGTGACAAATGCTTTAAAACATGTTTCAAAAGACATGTATATTATTTTCTTGGCTTCAAGGTTAGTTAGGAGAGAGAAAGCAAAGAATTGAATTTTAGGTCTCATTTCATCATGGCTAAGCAGTAGAATAAAGGCTCCTCAAGTTTGATTTAGGTCCTGTGTTACTTAACATGCTAGTGATCTGCAACGTGTGTTGAGCAAGAGGGAGGTAGCAGCATTTCCTAGCTGACGCAAATGTGGTAAGTACTTTCTTTAAATCAAGCGGTGAGGTGAGGAAGGTGGGCAGCAATGTTTACACATGGATTTCTCTGCAATTTTTCTGCTTTGCACCTAAACCTTACAGAGGATTTTCTGAAGAACAAAACTGAGTTTTCTCCTGTCACCTACCATGATGAAACATAATGCTTGCTTAAGGAATGTTTATATCGATTTGTTTTGGTGCTGGATAGTTATATTTATTGCCTAGAATCCTGTTTATTTTCTTAAGCTAGAAAGCATCACTTTAAATATTTTTGTATCCTACTGGAGCAGGAGGTCTCAAGAAAGTTAAATTTAGATGAAGTCCAAATTGTACAGGGATTTATTCTTCCACCAGTAAAGTTGAGGCAAAATTTCCTTCAGTCATAAACAGCAACAAGTTCAAGACCTTTTANTAAAGCAATAGAGTTTAAAAGATTGTTTCAATAAGCTATATAACAATATTTTCATTAATTGCTGTCATAGAAATATCTATCTTGAATCTCATTTTCAGATTGACTTAGAGCGCCATAGGATCTTGGCTAGACTTCCTTTAGTCACGTATCACTACAATTTTGATGCTAAAATAAGAAACTGAGGAACTTGAATTATTCATGGGAGACTCCATTTAGGACTCACAGCTAAAACAAACAGGAGTGTAAAAGTTCAGAGGTGGCACTTTTTGGTTGGGTTTTTTGGTGTTTTTTTGGTTGTTTTTTGTCCTTTATTTAAGAAAAAAATATTAAAAATTGAACCAGCTGGGTAACCTGTGGTAAGCTATAAATTGTAGATGTCTTTGACAAAGATGATAAAGATGAGCCAATGTTGTATAAACTGAACACTCAAGTTCTTTAATTGCCTGGCACACATACTTTCCCAGAAATGTAATCAGCTTAAGGAATGCATTCTTTATTTCTCTTCGGCAATTCTACTATGGTTGCCAAACTTATTTATTAGAAAAGGAGAGTGCTTGGGGCAAAATAACTTATATTATTCTTAAACATGAACCCAAAATGAAAATCTTCTGTAAGTCTTACACAATGACAATTTAACTTTGTTGTGCGAGTTTATTATGTAACGTAGGCATCACGTTGCAGAAGTGATGAATTGCTGCAAAAGAGGAAAGGTAGTCTCCTGCATTTAGAGCCCAGCAGCAGGGGTCAGGAGATGCTAGTTCTGTTTCTTATCCCGCCTCTGATTTGATATATCACCATGGGAAAGTTTTTGAAAAAGACACTGGCCTTGATCCTGGAATAGGTGCTTTATGGGTAATCCTCTGAACAAACACTGCTTCTGTGCCTTTCTGACTCTAACAGAGGCTCCTATTCAAATGGAGCTCATTGGGTGAGCAGGGCGATGGTGAAGATACCCTTTTTGCACAGATGAAGGAAAAACCATAATACTTCCTTATGTAGCAGGGGAATTCATTTTAGAGTGTTCTGAGCTCTCGAATGGGAGAGGCTTGTAAAGTGACAATAATAGATTTTAACTGAAGAGCAATCTCTGGTGTCGGAAATGTGAATAGACCTTATCAAGGTGCATAAAATACTGTGTAGGGGAGTTCTTATGCAAAATTGTCACAGGGAAAGATTTCTTGAGTACAGTGAATTGTAGGTAGCTGGGATATTGTATAGAACCAGGAGGATACAAAGCAGAAATGGATGAGCAATTACAACAGATAAAATAATGGGAATAGAGAGACTGTTGTGGGAAATGGTCAAGTGTCAACCTTGGCTACAATGGAGAAACAGCTGTTTGTTACTTAATGACAAAACAGACTGGACTTTTTTCTTTTTTCTTTTTCTNAGAGTTTTTGGGAGTTCTGAGTGCTTCAACAGAAGGTCTCTCTGATAGTTTTCTCTCATGTTCTCCAGTATTATGTGGCACAGGGAGGTCAAGTCACTCTCAGGTTCTGTAAAGTGTAGATAAATAGGTGTGTTAGAGCAGAGAGGGCTAAGCTTGGTTAGGCATATGTAGACATCTTGAGGAAGGGAGGATAGTGAGGAATGATGGGTGATGTATCAATCAAAATAGAACCATACTTCAGGGCATACAGAAAAAAGTATTTCAGAGTAATAATTAATCTAGAGAAGCCAATGGGAAATGAGGAACTCGCAAATCAGAGACATCTGCTAAAGATGCTGGTAAAGCAAAGAATTACAATAGAGGGTGGGATACAAATTGTAATTGAATTAAGGGGGAAAGGGATGTGGCAATACATTATGTAAAGTCAATGGCATGTGAGGTTAAGTTAAAGTAAGTGAAAACCAGGCATGGCCAGAGAGGTTGTGAAGCAAAGCTGTGCTTGGTCTTCTACAAAGTTTAATAAGATGCAAAGTTTTGAAGGGACAGGAAACTCTGTGGATTGTGTATGGACAAAATCATAACCTGGACCTTTGCATATAAACTTGCTTTCTTATTTACTAGGCATTTACCTAGGTAAAGGAAGGCTACAAAATCCAGCACAGTTGGTCCAACATAGTTAAATGATAAGGGTATTTTATCTGCTGCCATACATAACATTGCAAGAGGATTTAGTTTATGGAAACAGCTTCTGGATGTTATATATGTGGGGTTTTTTAAAGCAGCACATTTTAATGAACCTTAAGTGGTTGTTCACTCAATCTTATGGGAAGTGCAGAAGTTTAGTCATAAAGTGACGATAGCTGAACAAGAACAGAACTCTTTTGAATTACCTTCAGTGTATAAAGGCAAAATAGGGAGAGTGACATAGTGATGCAAAAATGGAGAAAAACCTTATCAGTTAAATGGAGTACTTAAGCCAAAACTCTACCTTAAAAGTGGATAAAATTCTTCCAGGTACTGTGACAAATGCTTTAAAACATGTTTCAAAAGACATGTATATTATTTTCTTGGCTTCAAGGTTAGTTAGGAGAGAGAAAGCAAAGAATTGAATTTTAGGTCTCATTTCATCATGGCTAAGCAGTAGAATAAAGGCTCCTCAAGTTTGATTTAGGTCCTGTGTTACTTAACATGCTAGTGATCTGCAACGTGTGTTGAGCAAGAGGGAGGTAGCAGCATTTCCTAGCTGACGCAAATGTGGTAAGTACTTTCTTTAAATCAAGCGGTGAGGTGAGGAAGGTGGGCAGCAATGTTTACACATGGATTTCTCTGCAATTTTTCTGCTTTGCACCTAAACCTTACAGAGGATTTTCTGAAGAACAAAACTGAGTTTTCTCCTGTCACCTACCATGATGAAACATAATGCTTGCTTAAGGAATGTTTATATCGATTTGTTTTGATGCTGGATAGTTATATTTATTGCCTAGAACCCTGTTTATTTTCTTAAGCTAGAAAGCATCACTTAAAATATTTTTGTATCCTACTGGAGCAGGAGGTCTCAAGAAAGTTAAATTTAGATGAAGTCCAAATTGTACAGGGATTTATTCTTCCACCAGTAAAGTTGAGGCAAAATTTCCTTCAGTCATAAACAGCAACAAGTTCAAGACCTTTTATTAGTCACCTTTTAACTCAATTGATGTGGTTAGAAATTGCATGAATGCTTTTTCTTCTTCTTTCAAACAAGTAACAAAAGCTGAATTAGGCTGCAGTGATGAAATCTGAATCATTTCCTCCTCAGACTAAACTTGCTAAACTGGTACAATCTGGAGAATGATGTAATAAGGAAAAAACCTGTTGTTTGTCTCTTGATACCGTTCTTGAAAAAATCATTGCTACGTAATACAAATATAGTCATCACCTTTTATATCCTTTCACCATTGCTGATATTGGAACTCTTCCAAATAAGTAGCATTCCAAAATTGGCTATAGCCCTCTTCATAGTTTTACCTACTTAATTATAGGTTGACACTGGCTTGGCTTCTCCCCCCGCGCCCCCNTAGATGTCTTTGACAAAGATGATAAAGATGAGCCAATGTTGTATAAACTGAACACTCAAGTTCTTTAATTGCCTGGCACACATACTTTCCCAGAAATGTAATCAGCTTAAGGAATGCATTCTTTATTTCTCTTCGGCAATTCTACTATGGTTGCCAAACTTATTTATTAGAAAAGGAGAGTGCTTGGGGCAAAATAACTTATATTATTCTTAAACATGAACCCAAAATGAAAATCTTCTGTAAGTCTTACACAATGACAATTTAACTTTGTTGTGCGAGTTTATTATGTAACGTAGGCATCACGTTGCAGAAGTGATGAATTGCTGCAAAAGAGGAAAGGTAGTCTCCTGCATTTAGAGCCCAGCAGCAGGGGTCAGGAGATGCTAGTTCTGTTTCTTATCCCGCCTCTGATTTGATATATCACCATGGGAAAGTTTTTGAAAAAGACACTGGCCTTGATCCTGGAATAGGTGCTTTATGGGTAATCCTCTGAACAAACACTGCTTCTGTGCCTTTCTGACTCTAACAGAGGCTCCTATTCAAATGGAGCTCATTGGGTGAGCAGGGCGATGGTGAAGATACCCTTTTTGCACAGATGAAGGAAAAACCATAATACTTCCTTATGTAGCAGGGGAATTCATTTTAGAGTGTTCTGAGCTCTCGAATGGGAGAGGCTTGTAAAGTGACAATAATAGATTTTAACTGAAGAGCAATCTCTGGGGTCGGAAATGTGAATAGACCTTATCAAGGTGCATAAAATACTGTGTAGGGGAGTTCTTATGCAAAATTGTCACAGGGAAAGATTTCTTGAGTACAGTGAATTGTAGGTAGCTGGGATATTGTATAGAACCAGGAGGATACAAAGCAGAAATGGATGAGCAATTACAACAGATAAAATAATGGGAATAGAGAGACTGTTGTGGGAAATGGTCAAGTGTCAACCTTGGCTACAATGGAGAAACAGCTGTTTGTTACTTAATGACAAAACAGACTGGACTTTTTTCTTTTTTCTTTTTCTTTTCTTTTTTTTTTGTGAATCCAGTGCTCAATTTGGCTTCACAGTGTGACTTTTTTTTCCTTTCTTATTGAATGCTCCATGTCTTGCAAAGATAAAAGGAGTTTTAACTGAAGAAGAATTAAATTTTGGCTCCACAAAACTGTTAGAGCTTATGGTCAAGTTATTTGAATAGATGCAGAACTGAAACCTAACAGCTTATTGTAAGACATACGTTGTATGTCAGAATATTATCTGAAGGTGCTTTACCTCCTGAAAGCCTGATTCATTCTGGCAACAAGTCCATGCAGTAGATGTTTTGTGCATACCAGGATCATATGGTTGAACGTTCAGATAAATCCATGTAATTGCTTCATACAACAGGAAATAATTCTGTTCATTCAGTCATGAATATCACATCTGCAAAGTACTTCTCAGGAAAGGGTCATCAGCTAATCTGAATTTCTGCATGACACAAGCTGTCAGGTATCACTGTAATAATTATACTTACCGTTAATCTAGTATGCTACTGGTACCAGTCAAGGAGTTGTGGTTATGTTGGAGCACATCCTTCAGAGAAATATCAACCATTGCAGTTGCAAATTGTTCCAGTGGCTTAAAACTGGCTTTGCTTTCCTAGACTGATATTGTTGGACACTTAGAGGTCCAAGTGGCAAACATTTGTTGAGGTATGGAGGTTTTTGAAATGGCTTTTCATGCCACTGGAAAGCTCAAAATATTATTTTTCAGGAATTTATCAAGGAAGTGCTTGGGGAAGGAATGAAACAAGGCTAGAGATCACATCTTTCCCTCTTGTCCCCGGTGTTCCTGAAGAGCAAACAGCCCAGTGACTAGGGCACAGACCTAGGATTTAAGATACTCTGGTGCAATTCCCTGCTGGGTAAGAGTTAGAATAGGAATTTGAAACTTGATCTTTTCACCAACACCCTAAGCTACCGGCTACTCATGGCACTCTGGTACGGAATTGAACTATTCACTGTATATTTCAGAAAAACCTATAAAATCAATTGCCTGAGTGACTTGATGGTATATTGGCAACAACATATTTGTTTTATTACTGTGCTCTAGAATATCTTGCTAATGGGTTCAGAGGCTTTTACATAATCTTCTCTGGTTCATTTTCTAGAGGGGGAGTGTGGAAAAAAAAAAAAGTAAAAAGTATTGTTATCGTTACTGCTGCATTTCCCATGGCCCCAAAACCCAGCTAATGACCAGCCTTGACAAGTTCATTTCTGTGGAAGACATTCTCTTACTTCCAATTCACTACCACCCACAGATGACACTTTACAAAATGTCACTGTTACATAATTGATAATCACTCAACAACTGAGAAAATGGAACTTGGAAAGAGGCAACATTTCTGTGTCCAGAGAGGAAATTCTCTTTCAGCTGCTCTATCCCAGTGTGGATAAGGTGAGTGTTCTCCTACAAGTCAGGAAAAAGATCACTTTTGGATGGAGATGTCTTTCCAAACTGATGACCGTTTAAAAAAAAAAAAGAAAAAAAAGAAAAAAAAAAAGTAGTTAGTACTTATTTAATAAAATAATGACCATCTTAAATGTATCTTGCCTTCTGGAAAGCAAAGACCTTAAGAAAATCCAAAGCAAGCACACCTTCACAGGGGATGCAATATGCTGAAGGGGAATCTTGACAAATTTTAATGGTATATTAAAGTTGGGACACTGGAGACAGGAAGTGTGAAAGATATGTTTTTCCTTCAGATATTATATATGGATAGTCCCACTGTAACGGGACAGTCATTGTGATTGTACAATCAATCCTATTGGATTCCTAGGTGAAGGGCTCAGTTTTTAATAACCCTGTCTCTTAAGGCTCAATCTGTTATCTGTTGCACAGAATAACACATCTGGTTCTCACCCCCCCTCCCCCCGATCTCTGGGTAAGGCTGTTAAAAGCGTATTAGAATGGAAGATGTCATTTACTTAGCCTGTGTTATACACCCCTGATACCAATTAAATTAGTGGCTCACCTGCTGCCCTTCACACAATACCTGATGGTAGCTTGAGAAGGCACCAATAGTTACATGAAAAAGCAGGTGTGTATAAAATATTTCTAGATGCCCTAAAAGTCATTGACTGGTGTGCGATGAGCTGCAGCATAAGTGGAAGAGAAGGGCCCCAGTTAGCACTCCAGAAGCACAAGCGACAAGTACTACTGTAATTAAGCAAGGTAGTTACATAGCATTTTTACACTGATATTTCAAAACTGGCATTCACAGGCACTTCCGATTCCTCTCATTTATTATTGAGGCTCCTCACAGCAGTCTACGGATTCCTTCCACTTCCCCCTGTGCTTGCATTCGTCATATACGTGACACCTTGGAACTGGTGTATGCATCCGTGATTTGTGCTGTGATTAACACATTATCAGCTTCCCCCTTTCTCGTTAGCTAAAAATAGTCCTGGCTATCCCTGCTAGTCTGTCGCTCAGGTGATGGAGATGGAGGCTGCAGGAACCTTCTGTAGCATTTGGCAATCAGGTCCATCTCGCTCCCGCATTTCCCAAACCTTTCCTTGATCTCCTGGCATGGGTAATGGTTCAGTGTTGATTTTTTTTTTTTTTTTAATGTCTCTTGCTCAAAGAATTGGAAGAATTTCCAAACTACAGCCTACATTTTCTTCCCTTTCTGCTGCTTTCATGAATGCCAGCAGGCTTTCTGTGTCCCTTTAGCTGCTAGCAATGATGCCCACGCAAGGCATGGGAGGCTCCATCCCTGCTTCCTGCAATGATAGCTGTTGTGGTTGCACCACCCAAATTGTACAAACAAAGCAGAATTAAAAAATACCTAAAAGAGTAAAAGCACTAAAAAGAGTGCTTTGTCATCTTGTATGACTCAAATGCCCAACAATATTTTTCTGAAACTTTCCTGGGATATTCAGTTGTAGGGTGTAAGCAAGCAGAGGAGTATTTTTGGGAAGTGATGTATTTTGTTTTCAGGTTAAACTTGTATTTTAATACACATTCTGCAAACAGAACTTTAGGTTGGTGCAAACATGAAGAGATTAAAATATTAGAGATCAAATTAGCCTCAGAATTAAAATATGCATATGTACATCTCTTTCCTTACCCCCAGGGGCTCAGCTCTTGAAATTCCAAAATCTTGAACTATTTGCAAAACAGAGCACTATAGAGAAATGAATGCCTACAGTTCAGAAATATGAATTCCTGCCATTTCTCTCTTCCATGCTGCTTGCTGTCTCCAGAGGAAAAGCTTCTATTTCAGAGCTGTGTCAAGAACCATGAAGCGTTATAGTCTGACCAAGCATCGACCTAGCACTAAGCAAACTCCTAAACCCGGGAGACAAGTCAGTGGAGAGATTAAATAAACTTCTTTTAAAAAATGCTGTCCCTAAACTACTGCAACAGTGGCATGACTACATTGTTCCTTAGGTTTTCTTCTATTTCTGATATATTTTAACCTTGCAGAATTTTGAAGCAATTTATGTGGCCTATGCAGTCTTCAACTTGTTAGTGCTTCTAAATCTTCCAAAAATGTGGATCTTTCACCCTTTGGCTTTGTATCCCATTGTCTTATCTACTCCATCCCAGAATCCCCTACACTTCTTTTAGCAAGACAAAAAAAATCCATTCAGACCCATTTCTGAAGCCTGTAGGAACAGCAACTGAGCATGAATAAATCAATCAATTAACTGATCATTTAATCACATGCATGAATATGATGCTAGGTCTCTATTTTTAACTGTATGTAGAAAGCCCTAATGTGTGTAAGCACCGTAACTGCAGTTACTTCTACTTTAGAAGTTGCTGAACTAGAAATGTACAAGTTGGGATGCTTCAAAGGGAGTTGGTTACTGTAAGTGTCCCAGCTGAGGTACCTGAACTGCTTCTTCAAGGGATACCTTCAAAAAGAGATAAAGACTAAATGGACTTGGGTTTGGTTTTGGGTTTGCTTTTTGCCTTTTTTTTTTTTTTTTTTTTTGAGATGATATGCTGACAAAAGAATGCAAATTTTCCTGTACGCTCAAACTCTTCCCAACCGCTTGACATTTGTTACAAATGTATGTTTGAAAGTTGTTTCAGATGTTTCAGTCCCTTTGCTCCTCTTTGTCTTTAGGTTCAATCCTCATTTCCCTTTGTCAGCGCGGCATCCAGAATACTTCCAGACATGCACTGGGAAGCATGGCTGTTACATTTTGTGCAATTTTTCTTCTTTCCTTCTCTAGAAGGAAAACCATGCAACTTCCTAAAATGCAATTTTGTCTGTTCATGGGTACCATGCTTTATTTCTTATTTAAAGGAAGGTGAAATAAGAATGACTTGTGCTTGACATTAAAAGTGGTGTGATTCGAAGCAGTTTTCCCAAGTTTGGGCAGTTGCAGGTGTGTGTGGCAGGGAAGGTAAATCCCAGGTTTTGGGATGGATTTGAAAGAAGCATTACATATGGATCGAGCCTTCAATAGTGCTTTTCTTCTGTTTGCACTTCCTTTGGGGCCTGGCTTGAACAAATACGTAAGGTCCAGAAAACTTTCAAATAAGGCTAAATGTATGTGATCTTATGCCCCAGGGATGAGTGGAATTAGTTGCATAAGTGCTTTCTTTTTTTTTTTTTTTCTTTTTCTTTTTCCCCTCTTCTTTTTCCCTCAGACCTCTTTGACTTGCAGCCATGTGTGGTTACATGTCACTGAACTGCAGAGATGTTTAAAGTCAAGGTGTGTAGTAGGTCCACGGGCCATATCCTCAACTGGGGTCAACCCAGCATGGCAGAGCGGGCTCCCAGCAAGCAATCTGGCTGAATCTGATTAAACAATATTTTGTTTAATCCAGATATTTTTCACACCTTATATGTCACCACCAGCTAGACAGGTTTATCATGTAGCTATTCACTAATGCCTCCAGGAAATTACTTGTTACTACTAAACCATATTTTGCATCCAACTTTATTCTAGCAAGTGTTCAGTTTTGTTATGGAAATGAAAGCTTTAATAGCTAATGTATGGGTCCCTACACTCTCTGGCATGGAAAACAACAGCAAAAACTTCATGTGGCAAAATTTCACTGTTGGGGATGGGGGAGCACCGCTCCTGGCATCCTTGAGCAACAAAAGGCATGGCGGGCCATGGAGCACACGGGGAGAATGGGAAAACGACTAATCCCAGCCAGATCCCATTGCAGAACATCTTACTATCTGGCTAATCAGGATAAGTGCTGAAAAGCTTTGAGTGTGATGTCAGATTTATTTCACGATGAGCAGGGAAGATCTCTTGATCCTCAAACACTTCAAGTAAAAGTTAAAAGGGGGGGTGTGAGGTGCGGGGGAGGAGGCGGAAAAAAGATATTGCGCTTTTTTCTTTTTTTTTCCAAGTGTGATGAACTGTTTTCTCCTCTAAGTGTTTTAAATAGCGGCAGTGTGAAAATTACATTTGCTTTGAATAATTACTAGCGTTTTTCCCATTGCAGTCCTTCTATCTGGAAGCTTTGTATCTAATATTGCTCTTGCATGAAACTCGGAGGAGCAGTGTGAATGGAGGGGTAGGTCCATTTTAAAAAAAAAAATAAATAAATTTTATTTTATTTGCTCAACAGTTCTATGCTGTGGCAACACAGGCTTACGCAGCACTTTATAAGCGTAGGCCCTGATCCAACAAAGGCTTATAGCGCGTATGTTTAACTTTACACTGACTCCAAAGGGAATATCGTGTGTGATACGGACTGTAGGTAAGGCCCATTTCCTGCCCTGAGCAGCTTGCGAGTGAAATAAGACAAGACCCAGGACAACCGTGCATGAGTAGGAGTCTTGAACAGGGAAAAGATCTGGGGCGGGGCAGGGGGGGACCCCTTCTTGAAGGGAATTTTGAGGGGGGGGGGAATGGATTTTTCATGTGGGTTGGGGCAGCAAGTGGGAGACCCCGAGGATGGCAGGGGGACCTTGGGAAAGGAAGACAAGGTAAAGGCTGAAGGACTGGAGGGTCTCTTAGGAGCTGAGGTGCACTATAGTAAAGGCCCATGATTTTATCTGTTGACTAATAAAACTGGTTGACACTTCAGGGCATTCATTTTTATTCAGTCTAATGAATACTGTCAAATCCTGAGAACAGCTTGTGGAATTCATACATAATTGTTTCACTGATGAAGAAACCGAGGCAGGGAGACTAATGATTTTCCCAAGGCCACAGAAGGAACATCATAATTAAAAAAAAAAAAATAAAAAAAAATAAAAAAATCTTTCCCAGGCCTGGGCTGAACCACTAATTCGTTTCTGAACAGAGGGTAGTATTTTGAGAAGTGTTATAATCTCGTTTTTGAGTCATTTAGGCACCCCTAAGAGTTTAAGTGTCATTGGAAGGCAGTGCTATGCAGGCTCCTAAAAGTCTAGATCAAGTTTAAGAAGGAACTTTAGACTCCTAAGACACTTGGAAAGATTATCTGATATCTGAAAAGAATATCTGATAGGAAAGTATAGACATTTTTCTATCATATATATAGGTGAGCTAGATTGTATTCCACTGAAGTTTTGGTCTGGTGCAATGCGCTGCAAAAAATCCCAATCAATTTCCAGCTCGGCATATCGGTTCTCGCAAGTGTCCTGCTTTACTGCTTTGTCTGAGGAGCCACGTTACCCAGGCTTGCCTTAGCACTTCCTTTTTTCTCCCCTACCCATCAGTTTGGAAACCAGGTTCTAGTTGGCAGCATCTTCCTCTTGTGTGGGTAACACTAGGAAAAAATGATTGTTAACTGTAGATGCTCTGTTTAGGGAAACAGAATCCTTTTGCAAGGATATATATCACTTTCCAACTTAGTCATGTGCACACCCAAGCCTGTGCATGAACTACATTTCTGTTGCATGATGCACACTCCCATTTCATTCCGGTGGAGTCCTGGTACTATCAAATAAATATCCTCTTCTAGCTATTTTGAAGAATAATGCTCTGAATCACCTGCTGTTCAGCAATACATCTGGTACATAAACAAATTCACCTGAAACCACTGTATGGATAAGTACTTATAGGACCTGCAAACAGTATGCAAGATAAGTTGCTTGGAGAAAACTTCTACCTGTTTGAGTAGAAAGATTGCCTAAATGATTCGCACTCCGGGTGGCTACGTGCTGCTCCAGGTTACTGCAGGCAGCTGCAGGGTTTACTCTTCTCTGGGACGAAGCGCAGTGGTGCAGAGGTGGAGGAGCTGCAGCAGCAGGGGGAAGACCTCTCGCCATGTGTTTGCATGAGCACCACCCTTAGTTTTGGCCAAAGGTTAGGAAAGCACAGTCTTGTCCCTAGCTCTGCATTCATGCCTGCCTTTGCTGAATCAGAAATATCGGCTGGTTGCAATGTCACTTGTAAATCTGCTGATTTGAAGTGCGTATTGGGTGTATTCAATTTGGAAAAGCTGTGGCGTGTCTCACTGCTTGTGTTCAGAGAAGGAGCCACGTGCTCTGCAGGTGTGATTTGGGACCTGAGTGTGTCTCTTGCGTTCGGACATACAGGAGCTCTACCTGAGCAAGCCCGTTGAAATTGGGCACTGAGTGTTTGAGTGAAACCTTGTGTTATGAAAGGTCCCTGTGTAGTGTCCTTTGGGAAAGGGCTTAGTGCGCTCATTTGCATCTCTATACCCAGAATGCTTTTCCAGCTCATTGCTGTTTCATAGCTGTGCTGGTGTCAGTGCTACAGAGCAGCTGAAAATGGCTTGATGTGCTTCTGCATGCTGCTACTTTTCCTCTGGAGCAAAAGAAAGGATGTCTGTCTGGAAGGGGAGGATGAGACAAAAATGTCCCTATCTTTCCCCACGGCATGGGTAGTCTCCTGGCCACCCAAACAACCGGCTAGAGCTGCTAAGTGGACAGATGCTGGTACTTAAAAGCTTAAGCTTCCTGCAAAATATCGGCGTGCTCCCAGGCAAAGACGCAGCTGTGTGAAATTGTGAACCTTTAACGTGATCCCACCTCCCCACGCAGACAGTTTGTGGCAGCTTTGAGAAGTGCTGAGGGTCTGGAGATGTAAAATCCAGACTCTTGTGTGCATTACAGGGAAGAAAAGCCAGTAGATTCTGCACTGAAACATCAAATGTGGCAATTGCGAGTGCATCTGTTAATGTTAAAAGCACTGGGGTCAGGTGTGAGTGCTACAAAGCATCCTACTGTGCTGCAGAATTAGAGCCCAAATGGAAAAGAGCCCGACCGAGTGGTCATCAATTCCCTTCCCTGACAGCCGAGGGCTGTGCCCCGTAATGAATATACTAGTTAACAGCATATCCTTGAAGATTCAGCGTGTAATGATTTGCAAGTTGTAGCCTGAGATAACTCAGAGGAAGTACTACATAAATGTCAAAGTTACTCTTAATACCCTGGTGGCAGTACTTTTTCAAGGAATTGTCACTGAAGTAAAATTAACATGCAAAAGATATGGCAAATCTACTAGCAAATTATGTAAATATTTTGCAAGGGGCAAACTTTCAGTGCCAGGCGTGAAAATTGGGTCACAATTCCCATTAACAATTACACAGCCTGCGTGCCTAATTTTCCAGGCACCATGCTGAAAATTCACCCCACGTTATGGAAGCAATTAATGGCTTAAAATTCTTTTTAGGCCAGTAAATGTGTAGAAGTGTTGATAGCCTTTTCTGTGTGGCATTTAATGAGCTATAATCTGATAACTAGATTAGATTGTTCTCTCATGATATCGACAAAGATTGCTTTATATCATCATTATTGCCATTTAAATACTACAGCGATGCCAGATGCACGGATCAGAGCCCTGTTGCGCTAGGTGCTGTACAAATATCTGTGAACATGTGGTCTCTGCACCGAAGACAGATATAATAACTACTTTGCTATTCTGGTCTGCTTAGGCACCAGGGAAATGCTGAAGGTTCCCACACAGTATGAATGTATTAAAAAGATAATCTGAAGCTATTTTAGTTTCTCATATAGAGGATTTTTTTTTTTTCCCTTTTCAATGCTTACACATGACTTTCATTAGCATTAAATGTGTGTGGAGGGAAAGTCACTCTTAATGTTTGTAGCTCTGTACCTATCTCTTTCATATCAGTCAAATCCCAGCGAATATAACTGTTTAGTAATTGTCTGGTATTTAATTAAAATACAATAACCCCTTTCCAGAGACGCCAGTTGTGAATCTGGTGGCCCAGTCATAAAGATGCTGATTTAATGAATATTCATAAATCATGAATATTCATAGAGTGTCAGGGATGTTCTTTTGTACCCTGCTGCTATGCCAGGTCTCGCTGGCACAGCAGACGGCACATGTTGAAGGAGCTTTGCTCCTAGGGGAGAAAAGAAATATTCGCGCTGGAGCGGGACGTGTGTCTGGGTGTAACTCCGAGCGGAGGCGCTGGGAGGAGAGGCGGCGGCTGGCAAAGAGTGCGCGGGCATCCGACCCGCTGAGTGGGATGCACAGTCTCGTCGTGGCTACCAGGTGGCAGGATGCGTTTCTTCTTGGGGCTACTAATACTTTCATAGCTGATATAGAGCTCTGGCAAAGATGTCACGGTCAACCTGTGCAGTCACAGTGGCCGCAGCCACCGCTGATGCTGCCTGAGCAGAGCCTGCCCACTGGGATTCCCAGTTACTCTGCACATGGGGAAAGGCACCATAGAAAGTGGCTGGTAGGTCTGACGTGCCCAAGGTTGCGGGGCTGAGCGGGATTTGCGCAGGAAAGCCTCTCTTATCTAGGATGCTCCAAACCGCTCCTTGTAGTGGGACCTTTCTCCAGGGTTTCCAGGGATTTGTGAGCCTCCTTGGTCAGCTGAGCTCGCTCCATGTATGGCTTGTGGACCATGCTCTTTGCTGTGCCCTCTTGTATGGTTACATGGCAGTGGTGACTCTGCTGCAATACTCAATCCTGCTGTTGTAGCCAAATATCTCTTAGATTACTTTTAGAGTGTGGAGAGCAGTTTAGTGATGTATCTCTATTACTCAAAAGAAAAAAACACAGTTGTAGAAAATAGTATTTAATCCTGTCACTTGAGATGAAGCTGAACAAAGTCAGTGTTCCCCCACAAAGTTCACAAACTCTGTACTTTCCTCGTGACATGTTTTGAAGAAACTGGGTGTTTACCTTATCCCTAGAAATCCCTAGGCTGTGACGTACAAGGAGCAGGCAAGCGACTCAGCCTTGTATTCATTGCTCCTACAGGTTTCAACTGCTCCCACCTTTCCAGGTTGATGGCTGAAATATGCTTGAATGCAAATGCTCTGCGCCCTTATGGTGCCTGTGTGATGCCAGTGAGGCACTTTGCTGCAACTTCACGTCGCGAGGCACGTACCTATGGGTGTGGAGCGAGCCCGGTTCTCACCCCACCGCATGCTGCTGTGATGCAAATTTGTTCTTGTGAAAAAATGTCAGCGCATAAGTTGATCTGTTCCTTTTGGCAAAGCGTGGAGCCGGAGTGAGCGCTCGTCCCTCTGTCCGGTCTGAGATGTCGGAGAGTTTCCGAACCCCGGGCGATGCTGGCACTCCGAGACACTGCTCCCTCCCTCCCTCCCTCCCCTAGGACCGCTGCAGCGCTCGGGCTCCGGCTTTGTGCATGAGATCCTTGCAACCCCCCTATCAACACTTCAAACGTGTTCACAAAAGCTGGTAGCGAAAGGAGAAGGGGAGAAGGGCTGCCTGTGCTGTCCGAGAGAGCTCTGTTTTCTCTGGTAATTTATTTCAGCTAATACACTTCTTTAATAGTTGCCGGCTCCAATCTTTGCTTACATAAACGCTTATTTAAAGCTCTTACGATCAAATCATTCATCTGGACTCAAACTTGCTTCTAAATTTGTGCATGCAAATTTTATTCATGGGCCCAGCTGTGTTCGTGCCGAATTTGCATTTGTGCATATGAATGTGTTGTTTTTTCCCTCTGTCAGCATACAACCACAGGCTGCAGCTGAAAATATGGACCTAGATTTCAAAAATTCTAATGACCGTACACTGAAAGTTTTAGTTCCTTTCCCCAGAGCTGGCAAACTTGTCTGCATAAACCTTATCTTTATCCTTTGCTTTAGGGAGCTCGCTAGCGTATGCTACTGAAGACTTTTTTGCACGTGGCATTCAAATAAAAAATGAGACTTTGTTTTGCCAATATGAGTATTGACGTGAAAGGGCAATTAACTTTTTTGTCTCGCTTTTTATGCAACTAATCCTTTCTTCCTATGTTTGTGCTACCTCAGTTTACTTTGTCTACTGAAAACTTGTTTTGAGAAGAGCTGAAATTTATTTTGTTCTTGGGGGAGGTGGCATGGCAGGAAATCAGTGCACTGGAGGCTGGGAAGAAAAATACCTTTCTGGCTCTGTAAGCAGGGCCAAATTTGAGTGTAAATAAATACCATTCAGAGAAAGAAACAGTAAATCAGTCTTGCAGAACAATTTGGATATCTGATGTATGCAGCATGAGTAACTCTTAGTGCACTACCAGGAGTATGAAGGGGCAGTGAAGCCACGGGTTCCCCACTGCCCTTAGTCAGAAGGGGCTTATAGGAACCTCTTCCTGATGCTCTGTGTAGAGGATCGAGGTGAGCACTTGCCTCCTGCATCCCCCATTCTCTGTAATGCCTCTTTCCTTAATGTCTGAGAGGGCATTACATGAGAACCCAGGTAAGTTAGGCTCTGGTAAAAACTTTGTTGAATAAACTTGCAGCCACTTCTAAACTTTAGGTAGTTCTAAACTTGCTAAAAATCAAGAGCCGTTGTGATCTGTTGGGTATAAATGTATTGTACAGCACCTTAATTTGCTGATACTAGATGTCATTCAAGGGCTTCTGAGATATGCTCTTTAAATAGGTAATTCGAAGGACAGAATAATCCTGGCAATAGCATAGAGTGTCAAGAGGAGCCCATGTAAGGGTTCTTCTGAGACACGTTATTTTACGTAACTTGTTTCTCTGACTTTTCATGTGGTACGGACTGGTTTTGGGGGGATGAGGTTTGGGTAACAGTGTAGATTTTACCCTGGGAAACGCAGTCATAAATCACAAATTGTTCTAGAGAAGTGAAGATGTTTGTGCCGCTTTTCATCTTCAGCACCAAAGTGCTGCGCAGGAGCCATGTGAAAGGCACAGAACGGTGAAGCCCCCAGCACCATCCTTCGTCATGGTTATATTTCTCTCCTCCTATGAGAAGTATTGGGCACTCATAATTTTGCTAGAGATTGGGGTCTTTGAAAAGAAACTGAAGGAGGTGCTTGCTGATATTGTGAGAGTCTGAGGGTATTTCACTTCCTTTGGCACCTGACAAGACTGTGGGAGTTTTAGATGACGGCGATCAGTAATGTCACAGGCTTGTGTTGGAAGCATGCCTTCCGCTCCAGTAGCAGAGTCACTTTTGGAAAGCTAAGTGGTTAGATTAAGGTCAAAGAGTGACTAACTGACAAATCTGGAAACTATCCTAATTCTGCTCATTGAGCTGCTTAGCCTGTTTGTGCAACATATGTAATTAATCACAAATGTGGTATAGGAAACCGGACCATTCGAAACTTCAAGAAAAGCTCTGCATTTAGAATGCAATCCTGGTTTTCTTTCCTTTTATTTTTCTTGGTGGTTTTGGAGTGGCTTTTTGATGCTGTGGTCAGCTGTAGCCAGCTTGTGTGCTCCTGGCTTGCTGGCAGTACGGAGCTGCAGTGTCCGTGCACCGGGATTGCATGTAGGACAACATGGAGGGTGGAGTGGGAATTCCTTTTCTTGGGCAGTCTGTCCTGTGCCGAGGGCTGCAGAGCATCTGGCATATCTCCTGCCTTGTGCTTTTGTTCCTTTAAGATTTTGGGTAAATGAGTTATTCCTTGAAATTAGACTGCTTATCTCTTCAGTGCAGCCTTTCTCAATAGAATAAGATCCCAGCCCAGTAACTTTTGCACTTCTCAGTTGTCCTTAGTCACATAAGTACTCTAAAATTTGTCAGTGTAACTAATGGGAGATTTCAATGTTAAAACTTTAATGAAAAAAATTTATATTGGGATGGTTTTGGTTTTTTTTTTTTACATGGACTAGTTGTATCCTCTTGCATAATAATCTAAAAACATAGGCATTTTTAAAGAGGACACAATTATGTATTTATTCAATATTGCTAACTTATCTAAGGATCTCAGTGGGATACCTTCACTGAGAATATTCTCCAACTTATATGAGGAACAAAAGATAATCTTCAGGAATCAACATTTTCTGCTTTAGAATCCAGTAGTGCTTGCTTGAAGAAATAGTAGATACAGAAGGGAAAATGACAGTCTCTTTAACATATACTTAAGTATGGTAAGTGCAACGATGAAAGCAGACATAAGGAGTGAGAAAGATATAAATGGAAAGATTAATGACAGCATTAATTTATTTGCATCTATCATGGAGAAGTATTTGCAACATAAAAAAGTAGCAGTTTGTGAAAGGCAGTGTGGTAACCTAATTCTCATCTGGGTATTAAAGTTAATACGTGTAATATTTCTACAGTTTCACCTGACTCCCTTCCTTGTTTTGTTCTCTGCCTTGGAATTTACAATGCCCTTTTGTGTTCTTATTCATGGGGTGGTGAGCAATGCTTTGACCTCTCTTGCACTTTAGACATGAAGCATGTGCCTTACCTTGTCTGATGAGTACACCCATCTTTGCACCATTAAAAAAAAAAAAAAAATTTTTTTGTGCAAGCTGGTAATGCAAATTGTTTCTTGGAAAGTATTGCAGAACACAGAGACTATTTGGATATTCTGGTTTATGTTGCAATTCCCTGTTCACTCAGTACCCAGGTATGGGTTCACTTGGGTGCTAAAGGGGGGGGTGTTTCCTCCCTTGTTAGCATGTTGGTGTGGTGAGCGGAGGTCTGTGCGTCACCCGGAGGGGCCATAGCCCTGCAGGTGCCCCGGAGCGGGGCTGCAGCTGAGGCTTGCTAATGCCCTGTTAGCTCCAGGATCCCTTTGCAGTTTCAGGTAGCAAACTTGTAGTAAAGATCAGTTCGATGCCAACTGACACAAAGAGGAAAATTGTGTTTCTCTGAAGCTGCGGGGGCTGGGCAGGAGGAGCAGAGGAGTTATTAGGCTGACACAGAGTAATTGCCGGAAGTGGAATTTGGCCAAGCCTCTTGGTTCACGCTGGGAGCACCTTATGCAGTTTATGTTACAGTTATAGATTTTCTGGTGATATCGCTTACCTTAAATGACCATTGCTTCCTTAAATGACCATTGCCTGAAAGACAGCGCATAATGAGATAATGTTCATCCTGACACGTTCCTGGATAATGGCTCAATGTTCTCTCAGTAAGAAAAATTCACTCTGACCGAATTACCTTTACAGCAATCTGATGCTTCCCCCCTCCCCTTAGAGGGCTCATATCCAAACATTGTCCAAACTTTGGGAAAATCTCACATATTCAGAGTCTGATTTGATAGGCTGCAAAGAGAGATGGTCCATGAAACAAATGCACAAGATTTTCTTGGCTCGGTATTTATTCATTGTTCAAAAATTTTAAACCAACAGAGGTTCTCTTGCCTTTGGAAAGAGATCATCTTAATGATAAATAATAGCTTTTCCTTTAAAAAAAAGGTGAACTTGAGTATGAATTCCAGAAGACCAAACTGTTATGGCAGTGAGGCCATTAGGCTGCAATTTGTCTTATAACAGATGTTGTAGAGTCCTGTCACTTCGAATGTTAAAACAGATGGGATATACACTTGAAAACGTACTAGAAGTATTTAATTTCCTTTCCAGCACAGGAGATTTCTTCCCTCCAAGCTCTTTGATGCTCTTTGCCTGTTTGTTAAATCCTGTTGCATTGGTTGGTACGGTTTAATATGTAGTTAAGATGGATTCTTTGGAATGGAATAAAAGACAGTACAGTTTTAAGATGTTACTGTTTGATAAAAACTTATCCACTGGACTTTGATAAAGATTGGCCTCAAACTTCCCAAGGCTAAGACTTTGTAGATCTCCTTGGAAAGCTTTGTCTGAGTTCATGTTCTAATGCAATTAATCTTGAATTGCTTTGGTTTTGCTGAATGAGACACGATTCCATTTTGAACTGACCTTTTATTAACCTCTTTCAAGATCTCTTGTAAAACTTGCTATTATCACATAGTACAAAATTGTAAAGATGACACAACATCCGGCCCTTATTTTCAGCAGTTACGGGTAACATTAACCAAAAACACATAATATATGTCTACGTAATATAAAAAAATCCTAGGTAATCTGTGATACTCATATGTACATTAGATTACAAGTCTACCATACACCTTGTAAGGTTACTGTTGTTTGCCATAACTATGATTTCTCATCATCTGCAAGAAAGTTCAACTGACTTCATTGGACTCCATATCAGGTTTTCTAATCCAATGCAGCTGCTTTTTCAAAGTCTGGGGATTATCAAGTCAATCCCCAGATGAACTGGGAAGTTGTTAAGTGAAAATGACAGTCCTATAGCATTGGAGGAGCAGGGATCTAAAAACTTCGAATGACTCTCCCCAAGACACATGGTAGGAGTCTGGGAGAGCAGGTATTAGCTTTCATGAGCCAGACTTGGGTGCTCAGCCTGCGAGCCCTGACTAGTAGATATTACAGACAGATCCATGCCTGTGTTTACAGTTCATACCATATAATCCAATTTCTCCATTTTTAAGTGGCTCCCCATGTAAGACTTGTATTTGTTTTCATAAGTCAATGGAAAAGCCCTGATATTACCGATGTCAGTTTAATTCTTGCTCTATTGTAAGACGTGCATAATATTCTGATAAAATTGGCTTTATAAATGGCAGTGTTTAGACAGCTGGTGCAAAGTTCAGCACCTTAAAAGCTCTCTGTGCTGGGGGTATCTCAGGTCTTTCTCAGTAAAGCAGGGGAATAATGCATTGGCTGTATCAAATGGAATTCTTATTTTCAGCTCTTGAGAGATTTTGATTGCGCATATATTTATAATCAAATCTAGAAGAAAAGACCATCAAGAATGCCAAGGACTTTTCATTGTCTTGGGCTTTCAGCTTCAGTGTCTGAGCCCTGAAAGGGTAGGAAATACCATTATTATAGCAGTTTGTAAATGTTTCTTTTTCTTGTTGTTCCTTTTCTTTATGGACTAGCTATCCCAATTCTGAAAATCAGCAAATAAAAGTTTTTAAATTCTTTTTCTTTCTGACTTTTTAAATGAACTCATTTTCCAGAGGGTTGACCATGGAGCAGATATATTAGTGATTCCTTCTGTCATGCCATTGGATGCTGTTCTGCCTTTACTACTGCCTTATCAGTTTGTCTTAAATTTTTGTAATTTGAGGATAAAACCAGGCTATTGTAGGCTTTGTTATGACATGCATTTTTTACCATAAGTGGATTTTCTTAGTGTAATATTAAAATCAAATACAAATAGTATCTCTTTACTCTGAAGTCTATTTTCCACATAGTTGCATCTTTTGGAAACAGAAAATTCCAAGGGCAGTTCCAATGACCTGATCTTTTTGGTGAAAATGCAGAATAAGGGTTCAGAAGACAAATCCTGAGCTACCATAAGATGGAGGTGGTGAACAAGGTGTCTTTCATCTCTAGTTCCTGTGTTATCCGTGTAGCTATTGTGATTTCCAGTTCTCAGTTGCTGCTTCATAATTACCATCTTTGGCTTCATAGTCTTGGGGGAGACTTGGTAGTTTCTGAAGCAAAATGTTACCATTTTATGAATATGACAGTTGTTCCCCAACTTTTTTATTTCCTTTCCAGTTGCATATATGGGGAAGTGGCATGCTGCTTTTTTTTTGATCTATTGCTCAAAAGAGTAACGCAACTCAAAGTAATAAAAAACTTCAGAAAGTTTATAGTTCTCATTCTCTGAAGTGTACACAATTAGAGGAAAATATTTACAACCTAAGGACATTCAGTCATCTTCAAATAATTTGTTTATTAAATAAAATATTGATCTCATGTTTACTTAAGCTTTTTACTGTCCATACTTCTCCCATGAAGTTTTTTTTAATCATCTAGCCAGTGAGTCAAGTAGTAATTCAGCTGTTAAAGCTTCACATGGCTAGAGAGTTATGTTAAGAATTTATTAGCAGCTTAAAGTGACTCTGTTAGAAAGATACCAGGTACTTGAAGCTGGTATGATTTGTGCACCATAAAAAGAACTATGGGAAGAGGAAAATTGCATAAGGTTACCAAAGACTCAGCTGAAGAGGATGAGATTTATAAGGAAAAAATTGGAGGCCTTTTTTTTCTTGGCTAAATAGTTAAAACAATTCAAACATCAAATTTAAAATCAGAAAAGGAATTGAAAAACACATGTCCATGCAATCCAGAACCTATTGATAGTTGGGCATCTAAACTTTAAAGGTGACTTCTGTAGAAGGCATTTAGCGAGAAGCAAAACATCTAATCTTGCCTGAACTTCACGAAATATGTGGCTTAGAATTGAAGCACAATGGGAGTGCAATTTGCTGGATTTTTTTATATTGCCTGCATAGCAAGAATACAAAAGCAACTACGTGCATAAAACACTTCTCTGCATTCTAAATATAGCAGCGCCCACTTGAATGAATATTTCATAGAAGAATAACCTATATAAAGGGAATAAACGGAGGCAGCGACGATATTGGTAGGATATTGTTTTTAAATGGAAAAGCTTTTAAATGAGTAAATGAATACTTAATAGAAGTACTAACTCCTTGTATGAATAAAAATCTGATAGAACTGTGTTTTGTCGACTACTGGCTAGAAAACTTTTAAAACAGGGAGAGTATGCATAAATTTAAGTTGAAATAAAAAGGAAATAAAAAACTTGTGCGTGTTTCTGTAGCTTTAGACTTTTTTGCAGGTAACCAGTTCACCTGAGATGGGATGCAAGAAAAGGAAGGTGTAAACACTGCCCTGTTGTATATTGAGCCCCAGACAGAGCAGGGCAGCAATGCTGGGGAAGAGCCATGGGGTAGACTGCCTCTCATCTGGCAGGGGGAACAGAATGCACTTTGGTGGTTTCTGTCTAAATCTCTTTGAGGAAATATCCAGGGTCATGTTAGGCAACTGCTTTCCTTCCCAGAGGTTCATTCACATGGGGTCCTGTGAGGCTTCAGGCTGCTCCACTGACACACATTATGTTGGCAAGGGATTACCGAGGAACATGGTGTAGGATGCGCTAGGTGCAAAAATGACACAAACCTTTACATTTCCTCTACCACCTAGTTCGGATGATCCAGTTATGTCTCAGATGATGTTTGGAGCATAAATCTGAAAATGCTGGCAGGAGCTCGAACCAGGCAAATAAACTGCATTTTAGGCTTGGGCCAAGGTGACAAAGAATGTTTGAGTCTGCTCTTACGAGGACCACAGCTTGTCCCCGGTGTGCAAACTGGAGACTTGCTGGAGCCTTGATTGGGGCAGTTTTGCAAGCAGCATGTAGTATGACCTGCTTTGTCACCGCCGCGGTCGCTGAGACTGGGGAGGGCAGATGAGGAAGTGCCTGCTACATAAGAATGAACGTTTAAAGCTTGAAAACTTTTGATTGTGTCTTGAGTTTGTTATCGTAGCCTAATAAGGGGGTATGAAGGAGAAGGGGGATCAACAAAGATCATTGAAAAGAGAATATAAAGTAAAGGTGAGGACATATCCTGAGGCTCAAACTGTGGAAGGGGATAAAGAGATCTCATGAAGACGTATAGGGATTAAAGGAGCTATGATCTATTGCAAACTACCAAGCCAGAAAGATTGGATGGGTTAGGATTTTTCTGAAATTGATGAAAATTTCATGTTTTAATTGCTTGCAGGCATCTCTTGGGGGAAAAAATGATAGTGGGAAAAGGATGATTCAACAAGTTCTAGGAAAGTATTGGGGTTTGATCTTGATTTTTTTGTTTGTTTGTTTTACAGAATGGAAAAATGCACATAGAGGAAAGGCTTTTCTATATTTGAGGTTTTAGTCAATGAAGGGGAAGTAGCTGAGAATACAAAGGCAATAGGCAAGTTGGGTGAAATTGAGCATGAAATGAGATTTCACAATCTTTACGAAGAGATGGAGGAACAACAATGTAAGAAAAATGGGCTTGAGAGAATGAGCTAAGATCTCTCCAGAGGCAAATTTAATGGTTGAAAGTAAAGGTGAATTAGCTGCTAGATCCTCAAAGACATGCTATTATGGTACAAACACTGATAAACCCGATATAAAGATTAACTTGGCCGAAGAGCAGGCTCTGTATAGGTAGCAAGAAGGAAACACGTTTAGAAGAATGAGTACCCAAAAATAGCACAAGCATGTAGGAATGAAATTGGGAAGGTGCAGGCACTAGATGAGGTGCAACTGTTAGGGATGCCAAAGCAAGGAGGAATCATCCTCAACATACATTAATAAGAGGACAATCCATACAGGGATTCCTGCTTTGCTTACAGGAGAAAGTAAGCTGATAATGGAAGACTCTGAGGAGTCTTTTTTTTTTTTTCCCCTTTTTCCTTTCATTTTTTTCTTTTCAATTTGAGCCTTCATTTAAAAAGTTGATTATTTCCATATTAATAGTACTATTAGAACCAACAGAAAAGGGATAAAATCTTAGCTAAAATAGAAAAGATGGTTAGGGAGTTATAGATGAATTAGATGTTTTCAAATCAATTAGTTGTGATGGACTCCATTCTAGGATATTTAAAGGTTTGCCTAAAGCAGTCTCAGCACCAATAATGTTATCTTTGAGAGTTCATGTGAGATAGATGAGGTACCAGAGGCTGGAAAAAGAGCAAACATAGTGTCTTTCATTTTAAAATAAAAAACAGGGAGGGGGGAGGAAAAGGGAAGGGGGGAGAAGAGCCAGTGAATTACAGACCAATCAGTGTTAACTTCAGTCCACAGAAAAATTCTGGAACAAAAAAAATAATCCAACCAAACATTTGAAAGCAGCTGAAGGATAACAAGAAAATGAATAGCTGCCAGCACGGATTTGTCAAGAATGAATTGTCAAACCGCTTGAATTTCCTTGTGCAGCAGGGTAACAGACTTCATGGAAAGGGAAGAAACAGTTGACATCATGTCTCTTGAGTATAGTGAGGTCTTTAAAGTTGTCTTACATGACATCCTCTGAATCAAGGTAAACCTGGGCTAGATGAAAATGATGTTAGGTAGGGATAAAACTATCTGGAACAAACACTTCTGGAGGATAATTTTCAGGAGGATGAAGGAGTACCAAAACAGAAGGAGGTATTGAGTAGTATTCTGCAGAGCTGTGCCCGGCTCTCATTAGACCATGACCTGAGTGATGCAATAGGGATTATAGATGTTAAATTTACATAAGACTGAAAGTGAAAGGGAGTGCAAAGCTTTCTGAGTTCAGAATGGCCTTGAGAAATGGGCAAAAGAGTCTCGAAGAATAGGCTGGAACTCTGTAAAATAAATACAGAGGGATGGTAGTTCAGCAGAAGTAATAAACTGTAGGGATACAAGTTGAGCCACAACTGTTTAAGTAGCAATTCTTCAGAAAAATCTCTGGGGATTATAGTGGATTACACACTAAGCATGAGGCAATGTCATGCTGTTGCAAAAATGGCAAACATCATCCTGGAATGCATAAATAGTAATATAATCTAAAAAAGGTGTGAAGTAACTCCACAATGCCTAACACTGGCAGCATCTTCCCAGAGCAATGTCCGCTTTGGGGGTATCCTTGAGCTTCTAGTCAGATGGCCACTTGGAGACAATCCAGACAAGAGTGATTGACATGGTCACCATGTCCAGTCAAGGTGTTATGTCTGTCATGGAGAGATTACGTGGATGGGTGCTGTTTAGTCTAGCTTAGGGTAGACTGTTGTGTGGTTTTACCAGTAGTCTTCAAATATGCAAAAAGATGGTTCAGAGAGGAAGATAAAAATTTTATTTTGTGTAAGTGGAAATAGGATTAAACTGCTGTTAGAATAGGACATTAGGAGAGAAAAAGCAGTTTTCTGATAATTCATGCAGTGAAGTCCTGGATTAGACTGTCACCTCTGTGGTTGGAGGCCTTTAAGAACAGGAATGACACAGTTCATAGATGACTCTTTCTTGCAGCAAGAAGTCCTGCAGATGGTCTCGCCAGGCATTTTTCATCCTACTTTCTACAATTCCACAGTTTCTCTGCTAACGATAACCATCCCTCTTCTGTAAATACTTGGGAAGGGACGAAATCATTGTGGCATTGCTGTTGTGCTATGACTTTACACTCAAGAATTTCTGCTACAACTGGCATGGCTGTCAATATCAAAGTGAGATAGAAAGTACTTTCCACAGGCAGTTTGATCCAGCTCAGGCCTGTAACAGACAGCAAAAAGCGATAGGTTTTTCCTGCTGTTCTGGAACTCCTCGCTGTATATTTGCAGATAATTAGTCTGCCTGTCTGTGTCTTTCAAGTACTGTGTTGGTGGAACTTCTGAGCTGCACAACTAAATGATTAGAAAATTATGGAGCTCAATCCTGGTGTAGTGACTTTTACTGTGGGCTAAATCATATTATTTTCTTGTTGTCCTAATCAAACTTCTCGTACTCTTTTAAATTCCTTCACTCTGATTTTGATTCTCAATACCCCAGATTAAAGCTCTTTATCCATACCTACATGCTTTCTCTTTTGCAGTTCCAGTGCAGATTTGCATAGCAAAGGAGATATTTGTGTTTCTCCTGACCTCATCAATATTCTGGTGCACAGCGTGCACTTATATGATAGTTTATTCCGGGATGATGAACAGATGCAAAAGTGTCTTCAATTGTCTCTGGAAATTAGCAATGGTCAATACATCCTGCAAACACAATGCTGGATGCTGTGGTGCATGCAAAACATGCATGGCAGGCAGAGCACATAGCCTTTTCCTGCCTCTAGCACACTTCATTTAATTTTAATAGTAGAAGGAGATGTGGTATCTTTTGAACATAGATATCCTTGTGGGCTAATGTAAGGCTTGGACAATAAGAGTTTTGCATAGGAGAATTTGGCTTAACCTGTCAGTCTTCCAGAGATTAACAACTTCATCAACTACTGTTGATATTGACAGTCAGTTGCTAGGCTACATGTTTACTGTTAAATGAATAGGCGACTTGGGGCCAGTGTGAATATTCAACAGATTGGCAAATAAGTAAAACGTGCTGTGACTTGATTTGTTAATTATAGTCAAAATAAATGGCTGTATTGATGACTATGATTTTACACAGCATTAGTCCTCTGAAAACAGCAATTAAGTCTGCCATGTAAACATATATCTTGCCTGTGACAAAAAAAAAAAAAAAAAGGCCTTAAACAACTGAATACACCACTCCAAGCAGTTTCACTAGGAGTCCTGAAGTGCTTACATTAGTTAAATTATGTCCTTGGGTGTTTTTACACCTCTGACTGAAGTACAACACTCAGGCGGGGTCTGGATTTTGAAAAGCTTTCTTGTTTGCTGCGTGCAGTGCTGCTTATGGTCGGGGTTTATCAAAAGGAGTATGATCACACTTGAGGGAGAAAACTCGAGTAGCTGGATTTCAGAAAGATGCTTTTTTTTTTTTTTTTGGTCTAACATTCTATCCTGTTGTGAGAAAGCTGAGCATGAATTTATTACTCTGTATTATTCTCACAAGAGCACATGCTCTTTTCAGCAAACCTTGTGAAAGAGTTCTCACATGTATACCATATTACAGCATTCCAGTTTATCAGCTGGGTTAACTAGAATTCACTTCCCTCGATCCATACTATTCTCTCGTTATATTTTAAACTCTCAGTATATCGATTAGCCCTTTCTGTGTTACAAGACTTGCATACTACTGGCAGGTGCATTCAGTATTCAGCATCACTCATTTTTCAGCATTGCGTATGTGTAAGCAATGATACTGTTCTGGGATATACGGTGTCTTTCGACTGAAGCTTGGAAAATATATATTCTGTTCTCATCTCTGTTGTCAACCTCTGTTGTGGCACTGGTCAAGCCTCTCTTCCAAGCTCTGGCTCAGTCTCGCTATCTGTAATATGTAATTGTGGGGATTTTTTTCCCCTCCATAAATAACTGCCAACCTAAAGAGCACTGAAGCTGCCAAATATGCCTCAAGTATCACAACACAGAAAGAGAGATTGTTTTAAGCTTGAGAAAAGCAAATGTGTTTTTGCATAGTAAAACACAACTTTCCCTGAATAGGTCTGTGTTACCGGTACGTGTTTAGCTTGGGGTTGAGTTTGGGCCAGTAATTATTTTTTCCTCAAAGAGCGATAGAAAGGACCTCCCTTGTTTCATGACTTATTTTTGTCCTGATGAACACCTGCCCTTCTCTGTAAGCTCTTGAGTAATTGTGTCCTGTGGTCTCACTGTGAGACTCTCAAGATGAAAGTCACAAAAGCAAAGTCATATCGACCCACACTGATAACAGCTGGTCTCAGGCAGGTTGGTACCAAATGCTGGATCAGAGAGGGAGTTTTGTCTTTTCCTTCAATGTGCTGCTGAAAGAGAAACCATCCAATGCAGATGCTTGGCAGATAGAGGCTTGGAGAAAATCAGAGTGAAAGGGTATGAGAAAACTAGAAACGGAGTACAACTGGGGAAAAACTGTGACGGGAGATTGAACCGGACAGCTGCAAGGCAGCAAATAAGAAACAATTGATATAGGAGAGCTCCAAAATGAAGAAATAGCTTGGAGAGAGGTGGGTGCACTGAGATCAATTTGTCAGGGAACAAAAAAGATTGAAAAAGAAAACAAGGAGGCTGATAATCAGCTGCAAATATTGGTTAGCAGCTTTATCTTTGCTTAAGGATATGAGATCAATGCTCTCTGTTAGCACACTGTCATACATCTGCATGGTATTCATCACCTTTGACACCAGTGCAGGTTATGTAAAAAGCCTGCAAAAAAACCCCCACAAAACCACACCTCCCTCCCCATATAATGACAGGATCTAGGATCTAAGCTGACTGTTACAATGAAGGAGCAAGGTGCTGGGAATGTGACAGCTCTGTGAAATCTTCAGTGCTCCACGATAATTAAGAAAATGTTAATAGCTACCAGGGAAAGCATTGAGGACAACACAAAGAATATCAACATTCACCTTGAATGCACTCAAGTTTTGGACCTTTCACTTCTGAACGCTTTTGTAGGACAGGAAAAAAAACAACCAACAACTTCAAAGGAGGACAAGGATATTCCAAAGCATTGAATGGCTTCACAAAGTGGGTGGTAGACCAGCGGAGCTCACTGCCAAATGACATTATGGATTTGACATGTTTACACATTTAAGTTCATGAAAGACAAAATCATTGAGAATTACTAACTGCATGTAAACTATATATGGGTCAGGAAGTCTCAGAGCTGAAAACAGTTGGAAGCTGAGACGTTATGAGTGAGAAAGAGCATAAATAGGATTGCTTTGTTCTTCCTCATCTCCAGCATCTGATTATGGCCACCACTGCAGACAAAAGCACTCCAGATACACAGATTTTGTCCTGGTCATTGTCTTCTGCTTGCTTTTCCATTGCCTGTACTGTAGTTCATTTTCTGAGTCAGAGGGGTATTTTGAGGGATTTCTCTCCCAAGGGCTACATTTACCAAATTAGTTTTATGTCATGCGTTATGCCATAAGTACCGAGATCATCATCTTGGGAAGCTGACAAATCCTCTTTCAATGGATGAAGCAGGAGCATTTATGCTTCTGCAAATCATGGGGAAAGGAGGGATGACATTGTTTCCCCAGTGATTATTAACCTTAATGTTGCACTGGACCAGGCACCAGAAGACCAGTTTCGCAAGCAGTGTGGTTATGAAAACATACATTGCTGGTTTTCCAGTTATCTTAGGAGTCCCACAATGTGAATGATTTTGCAAAAGGTTCTTCTATGCTCACCGTAAACTTCCTCACAGACCCAGAGTGGCCAAAATGTTTTGTTGGAAGATCTTGTGGAGGGAGGAATAAGTTCCTTCAGGAAATTTGCACTTTTTTTCAGTAATCTGCTTTCTTTACAAGTTTTGTGTGCAGTTGTACCTGCCCCCAAGCACTAATAATGAGTGGACAGTATAAAGAAGCCTCAGGGTGGAGGTAGCTAAGACAAGAGCAATTGCAAAAGCCCTTTTCAAGTCTGGAAATGTTAACTTTATACTAGCTGACTGCTGGGATGGTTTCCTTAATCAACTCAGTGGTTTTACAATGTTGAAAAATATGTTGATAGTCCTGGAAAAAAAAAAAAAAA